>JBAMCR010000027.1:0-88997 GCA_037075045.1 Mulgravea parasiatica
CTCTTCCCCTCTCTCTCTCTCTCTCTCTCTCTCTCATTTAGAGCACTTCGCATAAATCTTTCGAGTTTTGTTTGATCGAACGCAAAAATAATGGCGCTTTGTTATACTCGACTGCAATGTGCGGTGTGTGACGTCCTTTGGTCGTCCTTTGTGAGCTCATAAATTGTTAGTGCACCAGTGCCAGAGAAATCAGCAAGAAAATTGACGCTTTAACTGAACTCCTTGTTGCAACACTCAGTCTAGGGTTTCCTGTGGCAGCTGCTAATGATACAAAGCGAATTCAACTTTTTCACACCATCTATCCATTAAACATTGTTGAAACCAAGCGTGTCCTTTAAAAGGAGAGAGAAGAATGAAAAGGAAAAAAATAAATTTAAATATAAATAAAATGAAACTATATTTTTGAACAGAATCAAACGTTGACTTGTTCGATTTCAGTTTTTTCTTATGATTTTTTCCTTGTAATGTGTAGATAAATAAGTTACTTTATGCTTAAATACAGGGTATTTGGTAGTCGATCAGTGATGAGTGTAGTTTAAGTTTTTTGCGTGTTTTGAGTGAATGTTTGTCGATCTCTGAGCAAATTCATCAGCTGCGCAAATAGGTACACGAAATGGCAAAGGTGCAAATGACTTGGCAACTAGTTGACCATTTGACTAACTGACTAAAGGACTAACTGATTAACTGACTAGCTGGCCAACTGGCCAACTGACTAACTAAACTTTGTTGACTGATTGCTCAATGGAGAAGCCATTTGCTAAGCACTGCTAATGTTGTTGTTGTTGAATGTTGGTTGTTGGTTGTTGCTGTTGTTTGTTGGGTGTTGCTTTTGGCTTAAACAGCCTGCGTTTTAATTGCCAAACTTTATAGGTAGGCAGCTGCAAGAACTGCTTTATAATTGCCATACAAGTTTCTCATAAACGACACAGACGCGACTTTAAGTACACATTCTTTTATGGATTTTATGAGGCGCGCATTACGCATACGACATGTGGACTTGCTTTGACATACCATAATATAAAATGCAAGAAAAACAAAAAATAAAAAACCCAAAAAAAAAGAAATGTAAATAAAATAAGGTAAATAAAAACTGTAAACAAAAATGAGTTATACTTATTTCCGAGTACAGCTGTTAACCGAGGGCAAACGTTCTCATACAAATCATTTTAACATTATTTTTCGTTGTAAATTCAACTTAACTAAACTGCAAAAAATCAAAAGAATTTTATGCAGTACGAGTCGTTTAGTCTGATATGTTGGAGTGTACGATATGTATATGTATCATATGTACATATGGATTATTTGCACTTTCTGTATGTGTGTGTGTATGCGTTTCTGACTGATGGAGCGTATACTAGTGCATGTAGCTCTGCTGATGTCCTGTTGTGCACTTTATACAAATTAAAATTGCAAAATCCTTGTGCTGCACTTACGAAATACAATTTATTTGGCTGGCTGGCAGCAACAATGTTTGCACAGCTCTGGCACGTATATTATAAGCCCGTTTCTCATAAGCCATAAACAATTGAGCGTTACCTATACCCATACAGTATTCATATTTGTATATGTACAACGGTGTGCATGTGTGTGTGTGTGTGTATATAGATAAATATGTTTGCAGTTATTTCATATCTTAATTGCTGCAAAATCTTTAAATCTGACATTGTGGCAACAACTGCTTGGAGCTCAGTGACAAAAAGTATGAAAAATTATTGTAAATTCATATAATGGATTTTCCATTGTTTTGTTTATTTTTCACAATTCTCTTTTTCTTTTTTTTTTCTGTGGTTTTTTTAATTTATGATTTCTATTTTATTGTTATTATTCATGGCTGTCAACGATAACAGTAGTTGCTTCTGTTGCACATTTTAATTAATCGCCAGAGCAACTGCGAGTATTTATTAAATTTATTGGTTTAGTTATTGTCATCGTAATGCATCGCCAAGCTTAAATTTATTATATTTCAGATTTTGGGAAAAACCCTTTTTATTTTATTTAATTTTTGATTTTTTGTACACTTTCTCTTTATCGAAGCATTATCATTGACATTGTCTTAGACAATGAATGAGAAAATGATTTAAATAAATTTAAATTTATTACTTTTTAGTTTTCTGAGTGAAAATTTTGGAAACTAAAAATAATTTTGCTAATATTCCGGATCAATCAATGCAAAGCAATTTCAGCTTTTTCTTAAAAATGATATTCTTCAAAAATCGTATTTAAGAATTATGTAGAATACTTAGTTTTAAAAAATAAATATTTAAAAAATGTGTGTTTGTTGAATAAAATGTGTATATAATAGTAGCAATTATATTGTATTAGTTTGTACATTTTTCAAATATTTAATTAGCAATGTTTTTTAATATTTTTAATGTAAAGTTAAAAATTTTTCCATCTATAATTTCATAAAATAAATAAACAAATAGATAAAAGTTACATAACATTTGCTGAAAACAAGTCTTTAATATGCCGCTGCCATAGATTATGAAAATATTAAATTGCTTGGATTATGTAATTACTTTTTCATTAAAAATTAATTTGTGCAGCTTGAGAAAAAAGTTATTAAATACGTAATGTCGCAAAAAGCAAATTATATAAATTGTATTGTTTAGTTAAGTACATACAAATTCGTAATTAAACATAGTATTTAAGATGTTTTTAAAAGCTATTCGATTTAAAATTTTCATCAATGAAATAATTAAATATATTGTACATTTGTGTATAAAAATAAATTATAAAATAATTATTATGAACCATTAGTATAGTCGCTTATTATAATTAGGCATAATAAATCAATTCATTAGCATCTTGGGCCAACTTATGAAATATGCTTGAGTGGGGTAATACGATTTATGGCAAATATCTTTGAATCAATTAAGCATTGACGAATAATTGACAGGTGCCTAAGCTGATAAAGTGACAAATTCAAATGGCCAACAAATTGATAGATACTTTGTGGTTGGGTCTCGTGCTGCCACTTCTTGTTCCCATTTCCTTGCCACTTCCTTTTCCTTTTTGTGTCGCTTTGTATCCTCGTGCCTGTATTTGCCATTTTGTCATTTTGTTTATTTGTCTATTCATTAATTCGTTTGTTTGTCTGTTTGCCTATGGTATTTGTTTGTTGTCTTTGCGGCTTGCTTAACACAATTAATTAGTTAATGCCGTGTTTTGGCGTGAAAATTTATTGCTATTTGTGCTTTCGTGTTTGATGAGTGTCCAATTCTTGATGTTTTTGTTTTTATTGTTGCTGTTGCTGCTGTTGCTGTTTTTGTTGTAATTGCTACTAATTACTGGCATAGTGCCACACTGGCATTGCCATGTCTTCGTCCAGCTCCGTCCAGATCTGTTTAAATGCTGATGGGACTCGATTGCCCCAAATGTCCGGGTAACTTATGCAAATGTGGCTCGGGATTCATCATCTGTCTCCTGGCTGATTCTTCCGTATCCGCATCCGCGTCCACATCCACATCCCCCATTGCCATGCCCATTTCCGGTATACAATATATAATTTACATAAACAACTAATTGTTGTTGCTATTGTTTTTCCTGTTGCTGCTGCTGTTACTGCTGCTGTTGCTGTTACAGTGGAAATTACAGTTGCTGTTGTTGTTGTTGCTATTATACTTACTGTAATCATGCTTAATTATTTTTGTTGGTACTCCATGTTTCAATGCTCATGATTGACAGTTTGTGCTTTGGCGGTTTTATGCCAACAACAGAGCAGTAAAACCGCTAAAACCGCTGCCACTTCGATGTTCGCTGCCGTTGAGCCCATCTCTGTATCCCCCCCCTATCCCCCCTCCCCTCCTTCACTCTACCACTGGAAAAACCCATTTTCAAAATTTAAGTGCCTTTAAGTGTTTAATGGTACGTCTGCATTGTGAAACTTTCCCAAGCATTTTCACGCAGAGTTGCCTACAAATATCATGACTATATTTCATAAATTCAATTAAGAAAATTGTTTTAAGTTATGGTCGAAAGTGTTTGGCCATGGTTCTCAATTCCAAAAATGGGCAATATGTCATGATTATTTTGTTATTGTTCTTCGCTTTGCGATAATAACGAGCATTAGGTCCTTCTCTTTAAATAATATTCAGGATAATTTGCCAATTGCTTGCCAAGCCCATAAATCATAACTTACAAGTAACATATTTGGCTCAAAGGTCATTTTTAATATTATGTATTGTATTAAGTATTTGTATTAAAAGTGCTTGCTAGTTCTCAACTAACAGCAACTTGTCATTAGTTTTAAAACTCTCCACTCAACTCAACTCAGCTCAACTCAACTCAACTCGACCCGAGACTTTTGTATTCAAAGGGAATGCGTGTTGTGTAATGCTTATAAATGAATCTGTTTGAGATTAAAGGAGTTTGCTTCACGTTTGCACTATGATGAAATGGAATTGGTTCTATCTAACTGTAAGATGAACTTTTCCATCTCTTTCGCTCTGTTTCCCCCCCTCTCTCTCTCTCTCTCCCACGCTCTCTTGCTGTCCCTCTGTCTGTCCCTCTTTCGCCTTCTCGCTGCCATACTCATGCATATTTGCCAGTATGCTATTGTTTTTTCTTGTTTTTTTTTTCTTGTGTTTTCGTTAAAGTTCATATGATTGTCATGGCAATCCAATGACGGTTGTCCTTATGAGTATGCGAGTGCGTGTGCATACAGTTCTGTGTATGTATGTGTATTTCATATGAATGGCATTGCCATTGATCAATGCCAGCAGCAGTGACATTTGATATTTACCTTTTAATATTATTAATAATATTAAAATCAGTTGCATTGAGCTGCAGCAGCATCAGCATCAGCATCAGCATAAGCCTCATATGCATTTACATGCATGCATATATACATACATACATACATACATACATGCAATACATATAGAGCATCCTCACGAAATGAGCTGTTATTTTGCCCAGCTCCGTGCACGTGTATGTGTGTGTGTATATGCAAATATACAAATGTATGCATATACTATATAAATATGTGTAAGAATGTGTGTGTGTATGTGTGTATGTTTACTGACTGATATTCATGCTGTGTTGCTGGTTGCCGGCACTCGCAAATGAAGTTCTTGCGGCTTGGAAAATGAAGTCCAGGATTGTGTGTGCTATTTCGCCTTTGACAGCATAACCTTATACTATACTACATATTCCTCCTTTTCTTGTTGTTGCTGTTGCTGTTGCTGCTGCTGTTGCTGTTGCTATCGTAGGTGTTGATGTTACTGCTGCTGTTTTTGCTGTCCGCTGTCTGCTGTCTATTGTATGTTCTTTGCATTTAATGAGATATAGCTGCCGGCGGTACTCGCCTCATAACTACACAAAAATTAACAAATCGCCTGTAAGAAAAACATGTGAAATTAAGTTAAATAAATTGCAGCAATAGTAAGTAGTTGTTGTTGTCGTTGTCGTTGTTGTTGTAGTTGCTGTTATTTTTCCTATTACGAGTGGTGCTGCAAAATCTGTCACATTTGCCACGTGCCACGCTATTTAACGAATTAACGTTGTTATTAAATACAATGCGCGCCTTGAGGTATGCAATATAATTATCAAGCCAATGTTACGTATACGACAAGTTGGCTTTAATGTGTACGGTTTCGGCAAAAATTCAATTCCAATTCCAACAATGTTGCAACAACTAGTTGTTGTTGTTATTGTTATTGTTATTGTTCTTTGTGCTGTTGTAACTATTGTTGTAAATGTCCCAGGGCAGCTGACTCGTGTGTATGTAGTTTGGCTGCCAAAAGGCTGCCAATGACAGGAAATGTTGTGGCATAGGTTAGTTAAAGCCAGGCTACTTAGTATTGTGCAGTTGCCAGAACTAACATACGCTAAATATACACACACACGCACAAACACACACACAAGCATACGCACACTTTGTTGTTGTTGTTCTTTTGGTGTTTCGCGTTGCTAGAGGCAACAAAACAAATATGACAGAGAGAGAGAGAGAGAAAAAAAAAACACAAAATAATAACACAACCACAAAAATAGTCACAAATGTGTCACATCCCTTTGTTGTTGTTGTTGCTATTTTTGTACTCTAGTTGATTGTGCACGCCAGTTCATTCATGAAATTTCAATTATGTTGGCAACGCCTTTGCAAAAATTACAAAGCAAAAAAAAAAGAAGAAAATGTTATTGAGAATATATATTGTATATTTTCCAGTCTATAACATAGCGGGCAACTTGAATTCGAGACTGATGAAAATTCATTGAAGTAAGCAAATAAATGAATATTTATTTTTATATATTTATTTATAGTCGGCTATAAACAGTCCACAGAACTTAAGTTTAAAATTAAATAAAAATATTATATTTAAAGATGGAAATTTAGCATAGAGACATTGAAAATCTAAAAAAATCGGAATATAAATATCAAAAGCAGAGTAATTATAATTATTTATTTGTTGTTATTTATTAATTATTTATTTATTATGATTTGATTCAAATATTTATATATTCCGATTTTAAATGAATTAATTAGTATTAAGAACTTTACCATTTCAAATATTTTTTTATTAATTAATTAATTATTATTGATTAATGTCATTTTTGATTAAAGGTGGAAGTTCTAAAAAGTAAAGTTAAATTACAATAGTATTTTTTTTTTTAAATTAAATTAATTTTTAATCTTGCGGAAGACTATCAACTACTTTAACATTTTTTTAAAAATGTACTTTATTATTTTTATTGATTTTTTATGAACTAAAATGTTTTAATGACTACTATTAGTTGGCGATTAATAAATAGATAAAAAATTAATCAATTCGATCGTAAGCAATATAAAGTAATTGTGTTTTTATTTATCCATACTTATTTACTTTATTTATTAATATTATTCATTCATATAAATTTGAATATAGTATTATAAGTTATTCGAAATATTTGCTTATTCAATGTAAATTAAAAATAATTGAATACTTTTTAAAATTAAGTACGCATGGTATTATATTAAATTCTTTCAACTAATTTCCGGTGTGGTCTAGAGTGAGAGAGATAGAGAGAGAGAGAGAAAAAGACAGAGAGAGAGAGAGAGAGAGGCAGAGACAGTCAGAGACATGAGATTCGCGGCTGACAAATGGCATTATTTTTGTTTGACATGTCAAAGCGGCCACTGGCAGCTGCAACAGCGTCAGCAACAGCAACAATAACAGCAGCAACAAACAGCAGCAGCAGCAGCAACAGCAACAGCAACAACAACAACAACAGCTTGGCAGCTTGTTGCAAGAGCTCTTCAAAGTTGTCAGAGCATGCTTCAAGGCGCGCCCAAGTATGTGTGTCGCTCGTCGCGAGTGTTTACGTGTGCCTGAGTGTATGCGTGTGTTTTGTGTGTGTGTGTGTGTTGTGAGTGTGTGCGTGCGTGTTGGTAAGAGTGTGTTAGTCATTTAGTGTTTACTGTATGTACTAACGCTAGTGTTGCTTCTTTTGGTAACGAGAGCCGTAGCAAACGCTTAGAGTTATGCCAAGCATAAAAAAGTAAACGCTTTTAAAATAATTTTTGTTTTTGTTTTTTGTTGTTGATTTTGTTTTTTGTTACTTTTTGCTGTTGTGATTGCTGATGTTGATGTTGCTGCTTTGTGGTTTTGTTGCTGTTTTTGTGGTTGAACCGTTTAAAAATGGGTAACAGTTAACATTTAAATTCTTGCAAAGTAAACACATCCAACCTGATAAGGTATATATAGTACAGTATAAGTATATTGTTGCAATCAAAAATCTGAGTCGATTTAATGATGCCCTTTTGCAAACTGAAATACAAACAAGTATATGACTCAATCTCTGTCGGAAAATTGTCCAAAAATTGCAGCATCCGAAAAACTTCGTTTTGGTCTCATTTTAAAGCTACATGAATGTGCTTTTGTTCCGACTGTGGCCTTTTTGGAAAACCAATATGGCGGATCCAATATGGTGGCCGGAATCTGAGAGACTCTTGCTTTCAAGGGCAATATCGTATATTAAAATAAATGGTAATTTTTATGAAGTTCAATTTTTTCAGTTCTTGGTAACAAATCTGTATTGAGCAGGAGGGGTGTCCGAGTTGACAGAGAATGTCCCATATATATAAATTTATTTAAGACTTAAAAGAAATATATTTAATTAATTTATTTATTCGTTAATTTTATTAAACAAGTCTAGAATGTGCTATTTAAATATATATTCTAATCCATCTTTGTATCTTGTCTGTTTGGCATCTGACATTAGGATATCTTATAGTCGGGAGTCTTGCTCAATTGCAGTGTTTTTACTTGGTAATATTATTGCTGCTAAAGTTGTTAATGCTGTTATTGTTGTTGTTGTTGTTGCATTTCCTATTGCTGCTTTTGGTGCCACTTGTCGTTGATTTGTTGGTAGCAGCATTTGCATAACGATTTCTAATATTTCTCTTTGGCACTCTGCGACTCTCTTAAATGATGCGCGAAACTCACCACAGCAACTCGCAAGGCGCAGACTCACCACGTGTTGAGCTGAAGGGTCTTGCTTATTTTTAACCTGTCGCACGCTTGTCGCCAATGCAAATGCACTTTAATGACCATCGTCGGAGCAAGTGCGCTCATTCCCCGTCTAGATATGGTATGTCCGTTCCCATTCCAAATTGTCCTTGTGATCTCAGAGGAGGTTCACCAGATTGCAGCTAACATTCCAACTGGAAGCTAACTGAATTCTGCCAAGCATCCATTAATCACGGCAATCGGATTTGTCCAGTTTTTTTTTTCAGTCTTCCGTGTGGAGTAAAAATTGTAATTTAATTTTAAAACAAGAACTTTAGGTAATTTTAATTCAATCTAAATTCTTATTTCTATTATAATAGAAATTTGAAATTTATTAAGTTAAAAGATCAAGTTCAATAAGTAGTATGCTTTATATTATTAGTGTAAAAATTTGTATTATATAGCAAATATTTTTGTGCCATTGCCAATTGACAAGCGCTTGGCTCGTGTTTTGACACAATTTTTTTCTTTCGCTTGGAGAGTCTCTTGTGCTGTTGACTTGAATTAAAATTTAAAAAGGCAACCACCGGTTGATGATCCACCATAAAAGCTAAATGACTGACAGCACTGGCTTTTCATGTGCCTTTCGTTTTTGTTTGCTGTCATTATTGTTGCAGGCTGTCCTTTTTTCGTTGTTGTTTTTGTTTTTGTTTTTGAGTAGCAAATGGAAGGAAACGGAGCGTATGCGTAATGCGCATATGTGTTTATAACAGCGGCAATGTTAGCGTCATCATTGGCGCTTGGAACGTGCCAATGAGCTGTGTGACCATTTGCTTTTATATTGTACATCAACTAATGACTCAATTTGACGACAAACAGCGGCAGGACATTGACGCAAAGATAAGGATACAGCGAGCGGTTGCATGGGCCCTGACAACGTGTTCGCCGCCTATTAAGAGACATGCGAGCTAAGCAATTAAACGTTAATACACGAGCAAATTTTAACAACAAATGATAAAAGATGAACAAATATTGCAGCTGCTCTTTTAAGGGCTCCAAACGCAGAGTTGGTATTCTACCATGCGACCTTGAATCTCAAGTTGTATTTATTCCTATGGGGGTAAATAAATCACATTTCAATGTCATATATCCATTAACTTTATATACAATATTCATTTATGTGCTTTTAAAATTGTGCATACATTTTTCATTAATTTAAAATTGCCAAATTATGTTAACTTTGAGTCATCATTTTATTGTTCTTCTTTTTTTATTTTTTATTTTTTGTCACCGAAGATTTAAGAATGTATTTTGAATTTACAAACCTTGCTGAAACGAGGCATCTATTGTTTGCTGCTGGACACTGGGATTTGTCGCAATCGAACGAAACAATTGAGCTGGACGCACATACTTTGTGCAAATTGCTATTTAGCACTACAACAAACAATTCTAATAGCAAGTCTACGTTCGTACACACATACAATATATTGTATATTCTATACGGTCACAAAAAACCAAGCGATGTCTAAGTATGTCGCTTCCGTTTCCGTTGCCGCCGTCGTCGCCATCTCCATCGCCATCGCCATCGCCGTTACCGTCGCCGTCACCATTATCGGTGGGCCAAAAACGTTAGGTTAGCCCCCAACAAGCGCATTGTTGTCGCAAAGTGCTGACACAGTGGCAGCAGATGCCGAGGGTGGGAATGTGATACAAATACCCAAGCGCACACACATACACACACACACACACACATATATATACATCATTGGCCATTATAGTGTGCGCCTTAAAAGCCTCACAGCCACTGAAAAAGTTGTCTAAAAGCAATGCCAAGTGAACAGCAGGACAATGAAATGCCTGGCTCAATAAATAGGCGAAAGCAATAACAACAACAACAACAACAAAATATAGAACAACACCAACAACAACAACAACAACAGCAACAAGAACACAAACAAGCGCCTACTTTGCTTTTGATTTTGTTGGTACTGCTGCTGCTTCTGCTTTATCGCAACCAATTCGCAATTCGATTTGCTATTGTGCGTCGTACGCGGCGCACGCGTCGTATGCGTAATGTATCTGTAACTTAATGTCTTTGTGTGCGTATCTGTATCACACAGTCGCGACAAACGCAATTTAGCGCTGCTTTTATGGTCCCTAGGTGCGAGCACATGGCAAGTTCTCGCATAATGGAAATTACTTGATTAACGTTTACACGTCGCCAATCGCTCAACGACATCGGCTTCATGGCTATAACATAGCTAGCATGGCATAGCCATGGCTAATAGAGCTCCTACTGACCACATTTAGCGTGAATCTTATTACAGTCATTGTATTCGATTTGGCCCTTAAAGAGATTGCGAGCATCCTACTCTCACTCACTCGCTCATTCCCTCACTCACTCTCTGGCTCTACCTGCTCTGTCCTGCTTTCTCTCACTCTCTCTCTTTGTTGATAGTCCCTGTCTGACCGCCAACCAAATAGCCTGAATCTGCTACGAGCTGGCATTTTTATAGGCTTTGAGGCCAATACCGGTTAGGGTCATTAAGGGTTGCTCGTTAATTTCAATCACATTCAGCATTGTGACCAATTTTGAGGGCAGTAAAGGTAATTAAATAAATTGACAAACGTTTAGTAGCTTTCGTTTAGGCTTAACGGGTTAAGTATAGTATATTGTATACCATATACAATGATAATATACGCACATATATTATGTTAATATACTGTGATTGATATATTCGTTAATCACAATCATTTACAATAATCAAGTAGAGCGATACTTTTATGGTAAACACAGTGAAGTATTTTTATTCAATAAAAGGAATTTGAAAGATATTTGAAATCAATTTTTTTTTTTCATCAAAAAAGATGAATTAAAAATAAATCTTGTGGTATATATATTTTTACATTAAGATCTAAGTCTATTAAACTAATTATTAAAATTATTTATATTTAAAATTTTGAAATTTTTAAATACCTAACACAAAAATAATAATTCTAATGATTCTTTTAATTTATTTTTCTTATTTTTTTTTTAAGTTTTGGGCCAACTTGTCAGTGCAAATATAGTTTAATAATTAAAAAGTAATTTCCATCCAATCTGAATTATTTATTATTTGGTTTATTTCAAGGCAATATCCACAGCATTCTTAAAGTTTTTAAGCCATTTTAATAAACTTGGCATGCAAATATTTAGTATAGATTATTGGGACTTATCAATTTACTAACTGCATCTTAGCATACTTTGATAATCGAATTTTCAATTAATTGCCGAAAATTGATTTAGGCCTTAGTCAAGTGGGCCAAAAGAATAGGACGAGTTTTTTGAGCGTGTCAAGTGCGTTATGCGCTAGTAAATTAATTATGTGAATGTATATGTATAAACATATATTATACAATACATATAAGTATGTACATAATGTATGTGTGTATGCATATTATTATTGTTGCTGTAAGGCTGCTTAAATTTTCCGGCTTTTGACGTGCCAATTTTACGCAGTTTTCAGCAAGTTGGAAAACTTTTAGCGCGTTAACAAAACTAAATAAATAAATACGACCCATACACGCACACACATACTCACACATTCACACACATGGTGCACAAAGTAAAGCAATATAAGTATATGCACACATACATACATGTGCATACATGACAACATACATATGAATGTATGTATGTGAACGTTTGTGCATGTGTTTGAAAACGGCATAAAAAATGCGCTGCAAATAAATACAATCTGTGTGTGGGTGAGTGTGTGTGTGTGTGTGTGTGTGTGTGTGTTATGCATAAATATAAAACTTTTCCATAATTTTGTATAAGAAAAGTTTTGCGTTGTGCCACATAGTTGCAAGTGCTTCCTGCTGATTTTTCTTGAGCTGACGTTTTTTTTTTTTGGGTTGGTTGTTGTTGTTGTTGTTGCAGTTGCTATTTTTGTTTTTGTGTTTTTGTGTTTTTACTTTTATTTTTTTTTTTCTCTTCTAGGTAGTAGTTCTTTCATTTATTTGTGTGTGAAAGGTGGCAAAGGCGAGGAGGGGGCGAGGGCCCAAGTGGTTGCCGCCTGCAGTTGCGGCGCAAAACTTTGCACAGGCTGTGAATTAATTAAAAGATGAACTGGGCAAAAGGAAAGCGAATAAACGAGTCAAGTTAAGAGGCCAGCTCCTAGATCTAGACCAAGAGCTAGCCAAGACAGGACAAGACAAAGTCCAACAACGAAATCCCATGCCTCAGTTCAAGCCGTTAACAAACTCCACTCGTAGTTTCATTGAACGCAAACTTTTAATCTAAGCGATAAGAGCATTGGGCTGGCGGCAGAGTGCCTCACTTTATAAACTTGCCATTCGGCATAATCTGACTGGGCAGAGCAGCCCAGGCCAGGCCAGTCCAGGCGAGGGCGGGATGTCCTTGCTGAAAAGGATATGTGTCAGTTAGCCAAATGTCATAAAGTCAATGATGGTCAATATTGTACTTATATAGGTATACAATAAAAATCCCAAGATCTATGCTAAAAAGTCATCAATGAATTGGGTGGGCTTTAAGCAAATCAACTGAATGGCAAAGTAAAAAACAAAAAGAAAAATCCTGTCATTTTAGTAAAATCAATCCATATCCTTCTACATTCTGGATATTAGCCCAAGAGATCCAGGAAGCGAGCATTTGCTTAGCTCTCGAACACACATTCGGGTCACATAAAGATGATGTCCTGCAACTGATTAGCCTGGATCATCGCATACTCAAATATATTCATATTCGCATTCGCACTCGCATTTGATTATTGCCTGCGACAAAATCTAACTGCCAGACAGTGTTGAACACAGTTACAAAGTGTGTTGTAAAACGTTTTAAATGTGTGCGTTTGCTTTACGTCTTATGAGCAATATAAATCATAATTATAAATTAGGCAAGAAGAAATTCAATAATTTTGGCTTTTTCGATTCATAACTTTTATCTGAAATTTCAAGTGTTCACATTGTCTTATGCTATGAAATATGTGTTTGAGTTAGATTTAGGATAATAATAATCGAGTTGCACACTGAACTTTGACCTTTTTGTTATAGCAATTGAAAAAAAAAAACCATAACAAATAACAACAGAAACACAATAAAAAAATACGAAATGATTGTTTGCAAAGACCCGATTCATGTGCGCTCCATTGCCTTTCAATTAGATTCAGTTTCGATTCGGTTGTGTTTCATCATCTACTCGCACGAGCTAAGCAAATTTTCGCACATCTAGCACATGTCACACACATATTTTGTAAATGTGCACACACACACACACGCACACACCCACATGCTTGCATATATTTTGGTAAATCGAATATATCTATTATATGTATGTATATGGTATATCGTGTAGGAGTAGAGTAAAATGCAGATTTGTACGTCGTGCGTGACTTGCGGGCCACATTTTGGCTGGCATGTGGGCAAGGAGGGGGCACAGTTTGCCCATGGCCGACCGGAAATGGCGGCTACCATGTTGCCAAATGCCAATACAGAATGTCCTTCTCCTTATGTGAGTGTGTGTGTGTGTGTGTGTGTGTGTGTGTGTGTGTGACTCTGCCACACAAATGCAATTTATATAATTGACTGTGACTGTCACCTACTTGACTCTGCTTGGATTCTGTCGCTTCTAGGAACGCCTTTTCGATTTCAATATTTGTTGCTAGAATATGCTTAAATTATTTCTATGGCCAAAGTGTGTGGCTGAGGCATAAGTTGCTGTTGTTGTTGCTTTTTTTGCTGTTCTTGTTGTTGCTACTGTATATTGCATTTAAGTTTTGATGTGGTTTTTGGCTGTAAGCGCTTTGGGCCTTTTCCAACCGTTGGCCATTGCTGTTGTTGAGTTTTTAGAATTTGTTTGCGGTTGAATGCAATTAAAATGAGATTTACATGCTTTGAAAATTTTGTTAGATACACAGAACGTGTTGCACACTTATAGACATCAATTCACACATTCATACATACATACATGCAGGCATATACACGTAAATATGCTAACAAATTGGATGGGTTGGGTATGCTGTCGCAGTTAATATAGCCAATGTCCAATTCATTCACAATTGACAGCAGCTATGTATAGTATTCACAATTTCAATGCACATTATTCACAACACCCAATGGAATAGCACACATACAGACGCATACGCATATTCACACATACACGCATTGCCACTCATACACATAGATTCAATGATGCTGCTGTTGGTTGATTTTAAGATAATATACAATACAAAAAGAGAGACAAAAAGTGAATAAATAAATAAACAAAAAAGAAAATCTGAATAAATCGCTATATCATTTAAGTGACAGTGAATACCATTCACATTCAAAATAATAATCCCAATTGGCTCATTTGCGAGCGGCTGCGTTTGCCGGCTTGAATTCTAATTTGCATTAAATGCGACTCTCGCAGATATTTACATAGCAATTAATAAATGCCATTATGGCCAGGCAGTAACAATAACAATTACAACACCAACAACAGCAGCAACAACAACAACAACAATGACAGCCAACAGCAGAGGGATCAACAGGCATGGGACATGGGGCAAGGGCCGCAACGATGACCAGGACCGAGAAGAGCATAAGCAGCAGTTTGCAGGAGACGCAACGGCAGCAGTACGGTAGTACGAGGATAACTAACGGTACAAGGACCAGGACCAAGACCAGCACCAGGACCTGGATCATTACAATGAGACAGCAGCACAAGAGGCAAAGCTAAAAAAAAGGTACATGTAAATATTTGACAAAAGCATAAAAGCGAAAAAGGACAACAATGAAATGTAATGAAATGAAATGACAAGCGCCGCAGGAAAATGAAATTTAGTGTAGAAGGCAGCAGTTACAAGGAATTGGGCAATTATATGTACATATGTATATAGTATGTGTATATATATACATATATACAATATAATAAGTATTTTTTTGTATACATATTTAAGAATGCTCGCCCCCACATTAGTATGTCTGTATGTGTATCTGAATGTATATAAGTATATAAATTATAAATGCAAACAATAAAGCCACAAAAATGTCAAATTAAAATAATCATAATTCAGCAAAATCAAAAGAGAAGACAAAACAAAAAAACACAAAAAAAAACACACACACACACAAAATGAAGACGAGAAATAAAAATACAAATAAATTAAATTATGCGTAAATGTTATGCCAGGGCATGATGGGTCTGAGCCTGCGGCTTAATAATATTAACCATAATGATACACATACACAGGAATACAAACAAAAAATGTATATACACACAAGAGAGAATATTAAATTTTAATGACAGCAATAAAATTAATAAAAAATTGAATGTTACATTTGTATCGAAAAGTTAAAGCGAAATTATTGATTTCATTGTTAAAAGTTTCAATAAATATACGAAAATTAATAATTTGGTAGAAAAAAATTAATTTTTAAATCTTAACTGCACTTTCAAATAAATAGCTAATTTGATTCGGAAATGCCAATAATTAAATTTAATGTAATATTTAATTAAAAATAATATAAATTAAATTTTTTTTATTTATTGTATATTTATATTTAAATTAATAAACAATATATGTGTGCGATAGATTTACGCAATTTAATGATAGAATTGCTCTTCTGTTTGTTATCCATTTGTAATTGGGTCAAAAGAAATGATTGATACGCAAAGTTTTCTATTAATGATCAGATATCATGACTTTTTCGATTGTTTTCCCATTTCTTTGGTCATGAATATATGTATATACAATCATATATAAATAAATACGTATATGTATATACTATATATACGTACTTATATATCCTAAGGATGGAAGATACAAGTAGTCGTATCTAAGACAGATTGCGTTTGTTTGCGGCTGCTGCACAATAAACCACTGCGAATCCTGTCAATTAATGTGTGTGAATGTATGTGTGTGTATGTATGTGTGTATTTGTGCGTGTATGCGTATCCATGTAATAGCATAGAACGTGATTTGCTTGGCAGTCAGGCACTACAGTCTATGGCCGTATCCATTCAACCATGTCCCCAAGTCCTTGTCTTGGGCGCTACTCTCCATCTATTGGCTCCCTGGCAATTCGCAATTTTCTAAATTACATTTGGAATTTTGCATTTCTGCTGCCCTTTGCTCTAGAATTTTTATTTTTGTTTCATTTATTTCCTTATTTTGTTTCTACTTTTCTTTATTTTAAATTCCCCATCTATAGGGTATTCAGTAAATATTGGGCACATTTTATTGAATATTAAGTTATTATTATTCATAATTTATTTTCTTGCCAATTTTATTTCTTATCAATATTTGTTTATATTTTTTTTTAGTTTTGAAGTTTCTCATTCGCATTAATCAAAAGATTGCATATTCGGTATTTCGAGCACTTGAATGATTGAAATTGAATGATGAAGTGTATAGAAGATTCGTTTTTAATATTGATTTTATTATTGTATTTTTTTTTTTTGTATATATAAATCTATTTGTATATAAATATTTGGCATGTTTTGTTCGTTCTTTCAACGATTCCAAACAGCTTATGTCATAGTTGTTGCTGTTGTTGCTGTTGTTGTGCTTGGCCGGGCACTTCTTAAATATATTTCCATGTTTGCCCTGGCTGATTGTAATGCAATTTGTATGCATTGTGCATGACAAACAAAAAGGATACGAGAAGCCATACAACCAGCCAGGAGGCACTCAACCCAGTTGAATACCAGATATGGTGGCCAATCATTCAGCTTAGGGGCTACTTGCAATCCTCTTCAGTTGATGCAACAACAGTAGCTATAGATGCAGCAAAAAGCGGCAGCACGAGCATCAACAACAATAATATCAACATCTGTTCTAAAATTATGTTGCGCAAAACTTAAAAGTCATTTCAGATCACACCCTCTCACTGTCTCAATATAAAAGAAATTATTCCCAAAAATGAAAATTCATTTTCCCATTCATTCTTCTGCTTGAGGACAGTTCATTGAAACATTTGTCAAGGCAGCAAATGTGATCTGTATGTATCACAGCTCAGAGCTGTTGTGATATTTTTATTTCAAAAATACTAGCAAATCTCTAAAATAATTTTTTTTTCTTTCGTGTCGAAAAACTAATTTAAGTTCTTATTTATTTATTCGGCTAAAAATATATTACGTTTTATTTTTGTACATGGATTTGAAACATACAACTAAAAAAGAGAAGAAAACGAAGAAAACTCTTTTGCATTAAAACCGATCTTTATATGAATAACAATCTCAGGAATTGCCATCGGCTTAGGATAAAGTCATGCTCATTCGTGTTCGCCATATGCAACTAGGGTTGTCTGATGACGATGCAAGTGGTGCTGCTGCTGCCTTTTACCAGACTTGCAACTCCCATGCGGCAGCAATCTTTGGGATCAACATGCACAGCAGGTGATTGCCACCGTCATACTGCCACTACAAAGGCAAACTCCATCACTTTGGTGTGTTTGGTTGTGGGTAAGTGGGTGGGTGGTGCCCAAAGTGTCTCGGTGGGGTAAGCGTAAACTTCTAACTTTTGTCCAAGTGCCACAAAGAAAAAATTTATACAAAGATTATTTAGTTAGACTTTGTGCTGGCGACTTGTAAACAAGTTTCGCGCTTGGCGCAACTATCCAAATAAAGCCCCTTGCATGGGGTACACTGACAAAAAAAAAATGTTTTTCTTTAGCAATACATTAAAACATTCCGAAACTTAAAGTAATTAAAAATGCATTTGTGCATTTTACAGATTAAATTACTTTATTTAAACAATTCCTTTGTCTTGAACAATGTCATTTTTTATTGCAAAAACTTTTTTTTGGTTGTTTACAGTGCAAATGAAACTGTCTATTATTTATTTTATATGTATGGTATGTATAATGAGTTGAATGTTGGTGTGATTCGCTACCAGCGCTGATCGGATTTCAGCCATAATCCCTTAAGTAGTTAATCAGAACTTGCGTCCACAGCAGGATAATTCCGGAAATGCATAATTACCTGCCCAGAGGACCAGTGCTTATTTTTTGACAGACAGCGCATGTCAGAGTTAAAAAACTGGCATTAATAAGTAACATATAATATGATGAAGTTGGCTGTTCAAAGTTCTTTAGCCATGACTTTAAAAATTGTTATCGATTAACATACATACGAGTACATACCACATACAATATAATACACATTCATCCGTGCATATTGTTTTGCTCAACAATGAAATCCCAATTATTAGCCAGCGGGGGAGAACATTCTATCGTCGAGGAAATTTGTTTGCCATTTGGATAAAGCTTTTCCTTGTTATTTATATGTCATACCAGTTCACCTACCACATTCGGTGTTTTTTTTTTTGTTTTTTTTTTTTTTTTGTTTTGCCCCCTTTACATGGGGACAATCAGTAGGGGCATTACAAAAAAAAAAAGTCAGAGCTCAGCAGTTAGGCCAGCTCAACTGCAAGATACCCTTGGGGCGGGCACAAATGTTTAAGGGTTAAAGTTTTAGGATTAGAAGTAATACATAACATGGGTATACTATTAGCATGACCCTAAAAAAGGTGGTCAAGGTCAGGTGAAGAGCAACTTTCTTTTTTGTTTGTTGTGTTTGAGTGGGCTCTAACCATGCAAAATTTGATACAAATTTGATTTATTTATATCGTGACGCATTCATAAGGATAAAGACAGATGTTATTGTAGATGACTTAATCGACTCGGCGGATGATTATGATTGAAACTCAAAATATACTTAAGATAATATTCAGACATATACAAGTTTATCAAACTCTTTGTCTTCCCCATTTTCACTAGGTTTAGGGTATAAAAAGGGGGACATACACACACTGCAATTTGTATGACATTCACAGTGACATTCTCCAGGCGAATAAATGGCAAAAGAACGAAATAAGAGAGATAGGGAGACAAAAGTATTTATAAAGAATGGCGCACAATCCACATCTAAAAGGCGCAGAGTGGCAGAGGAGCAGAGGGCGGTGAAGCCAAAGCTGTAGCTGTAGTTGTAGTTGTAGCTGTAGCTGTAGCTATATAGCTGAATCAAGACGATATGAAAGATAGCGAAAGCGATTGCCCCCAAAGCCTTGGCAAGCAGGTCATGTGGCATGTGGCACATGCCGAACTGCTTGCAGCATCTCTGAGTCTAATGGTCGTTCGCTTGCAATTTAGATGAATTTCTGTTCTGTTTGGCTTTGCAGGCGCAGGACATGGTTGACCAGCCAGGAGCTGTGAATCGAAGGAAGCGCTCCACTGCTAGCCACTGTGCCATTGTGCTGACGTCTCCTCTATATTAAATGGACTTGTCTCTGTATTTGTGCATGCATGTGTACGTATGTACGGAGCGGAGTGTACATGTGGGCGTGGCCACCCCTTTTTAAAACAATAACCGGACGGAGAGCGCGCTCACTTTCAACACACTGCAAACGCCAAGCGAATCCAACTTAAGGTACAGGCCAAACTATATAAACTCCTCGTATTTTGTGCTTAAGGCAATTGAAGCTTTTGTTAACCTAGACGTCAGCTCAGGCCCATGGAGAGTATACAACTTGGTATCTAGGACCACAGGACAGTCGACTGATGGCATTATTAAGGCCCGGCAAAATGAAAAGTTATCTGAGACTCACCGAAACATATGCACCCTTGCCTTGTACTATAAGTCTTTTCATTTTCACAATAAAATTTAAATATGATTATATTTATTAATATTATTAATTAATATTTATTAATATGATTTTGTACAATAATATTGGATAAATCACGTACCATTCGTATATAAAATAATATGAACCCATATGATCATATCTATTTAATTCAAAATTTGAATCAATTGTTACATATTGCATGCTGCAATTATAATATCCCAATGGAAGGGTACAATAACAGTTGAATACTGGCAGCAAGTGGACCAACTGGACATTGGACATTGGACATTGGATACTGCTGCACCTTCAGTGTCCTATATGCCTTGTAAATGTGGCAGTGCAAGGACTGCATAAAATCATGTTCATTCCAAGCACAGGACTTCTCTTTACTTCCCTCCGCGTCATTCCCTTTCATTCTAGTTCGGTTTGGTTTCGTTCAGTTCGGTTTGGTTTTGTTCGGTTTGGTTTCAAAACTAAGGAGGATCTCAATGCGGTTGACTGCGGACTGCGACAGGATTGTAGACGTTGGTAATGACATCGAAAAGGACATTTGCCTTTGCTTTGAAAACGCTTTCAAGAGAGCCTTATACCTATCACATAAAGTATGTAACGCATAGTAGTATTAATGCAAATGCATGGCCATATGTATGTATGCACTATATACTGTATGCATACCTATATTTCTATAGCTGAAGTCTGATCACGTTTGAGGCAAAGTTTTATTTTATTATAATCTTAAGATCGATTTGTCGATCTCGAAAAATGTTGTCTGTTACTTTGGTCGTATATGGGAAGGGTATCCAGCAGTCGGTGGGCCGAAGATAGTTTGTCTTTCTTGTTTTTATTCATGTTTTTCCTTCTGCTTTAGTTCCTGCTTCTTCGCACGATTTGTTTTGTGCTGCTTGACGCTTTGTGCGCTCAATTGAGTGCAAGTGCAATATTTTGATTTGCAATTGTTTGGCGAATTGCTTCCTGCTGACCAGTGTAGCCCCACCTAACTGCACCACCCGACTGCACTACCCAACTGCACCACCCGACTGCACCACCCAATTGTAACACCAGAAACACCGAGATTTTCTTTTGTTGTGCTGTTTTAATTGCTTGCAGCTTAGATTTTTTGCACGCTGCTGTGTTTGTCATTCTTTATGGCTGCAGGGCTGACCGAATGAATAAATGTATGAGTGAATGAATGAATGAATGATAGAATGAGTGCAAGAACGACTGGCCTCGTGAATGAACGTACGAATGAATAACTGGCCGCAGCAATAGAACAGTTTCTGTAGCCAGCAAACAATTGTAATACTGACCCAAAAATACATTCATATGCACATACACTATATCAACATTACTCTTAAGCAAACTTTGGAAATTCCCCAAAATATTTAAGCTTTGCTTAATTTTCGAATTCTCTACACTCATCCTAATTAAATCCTTAAGATCCCATATAGTTTTCGATTTCGAAATTCCTAAGATAGTTGTTCTTTAATGTTTCCAATTTGATTAGATTTTAAAAATGAAAATTTCGAGATCTATTTTCCGTAGTGTATATCATAACAGTTATATTGAATTAGCTAACGCTTTTGGATGAAAAACATGACGCATTTAAAGAGTTCAAAGTAAAACTTTGTCATATCAAAATGAAATTAGATTCAAATTAATTAAATTCATTTTAATTTAGTTGCTACATTGTTGCTTCACATATTTTGCTAAGTAAAAATTATTAAAATTTGCCATCGGGCATTTTTAATGACATTTAACTTAGTTGAGCATGAAATATTTCATATACTTTGATATTTAATTGCAAATTTTCGTTTAATTTAGTTTTTTTTTTGTTGTAGTTGTTTTTTTTTTTTTTGTTTTTCTTTTTGCACAAGTTGCATGCCACGTCCATGGCCAGATCCACTTCGGTTGTGACTATGGCTATCTAAAGTTCATGTGGCCAATAAGTATGCATGTACCTATGGTGGGGAAGTAAGGGGGGGGAAGAGTCATGCATCCTGTAGTTGTGGCATACATACATACTACTGCTGTGTATAATAGTATAAGAAGAATATTCGTATAACATGAAATTCTGTGAAAATTAAAACAGCCACAACAAACATAAATTAAGAGTGCGCCTTCATCTACTATCACGTTGCACGTTGGACTCTAGGTGAACAGACAGAGGAATTAGAGTATGGATAGAGTTGAAGAGTTTTTTCTTTTTGCTTCTTCTTGTTGTTGTTGCTGCAGTTGTTTTTTTTTTGTTTTGTTTTTTTTTATGGTTGCCCAAAAATGATTTGTAGCACTTGCTGGAGCACAAAGTTGCATATAACCCAACTGGAATTTCTCAGTTGCAACTACCCAGCCCATGTCCTGCTCCAACTAACTGCAAGTAGTTGCTCCTTTAGCTAATGCTGTTGCATTTTTATCGTCCTTTCATAATATTAAGGAACATATGTTGGCCATAACGTGCGCAACGGGTGTCCATTGCAACTGGCCAGGCCAATACTCTTCTTTCGCTTCTAACATACAATAGTTTTCATTTTCGGTTTTTGTTTTTCGCTCTCTTTCTGGCTCGCTTCTTCGTCTTAGTCGTGTCTGTAGCCCTCGTTTTGTCTGGCCTCAGACCTGACATACAATATTATTGCTTAAAGTTTTACTTTTATCATGGCCAATATTGCGTTTACTTAGAATCCAAAGAATGGCGCGGCTGTTGTCAAACTTTTTAACTAAATATATATATTAATATAAATATAATACAATATATAAACTAAGCCAGAAACGGTTATCTGAGTCTGCTCAACTGCAACCTACCCTATAAGCGTGACTATCTTGTTCTCAGATTTTAACTTACATTTTTTTTTTTGTTATTTATGGTTTACTCTGGCCGGATTTACAAATCACTTGTTGCTGATTTTACACTATTTACAGGGTATTAGATGACCCCTAAGCACCAAATTCAAAATTGTTTTTGTATATATATTAAAAAAACTAAGAAAAAATTAGCCAAAATTTAATTTATTTATTGTAATAAATATATAAGTTAAATTGTGAAATGCATTATGAAATAATTTCGATTATTTAGACACATATCATTTCATCACCTTAATAAATGTCTCTGATATTCATGGGAAAATATAATTATAATATATAATTATATTTTAATGAATATCTATCAATTATTGCTGTAAGCTTTATTATTATTATTATTATTCCTATTATTTATTTATTATTATTTTGGTTTTTCATTTGCGCATCAATCGTTGGCCAGCTGTGACTGTCTTGTATATTTATAATATTAAATTTTGTTTTTATTTCGCATTGATAAGTTTGTTAAATTGACAATTTGGTAGATAATAAGAAAATAGACAGATTCATATAATTTTGAATGGCTTTGTATATAAATTAAAAAACAGAGGCATATTAACTTCATTTAACTACAAAAGTGAACAATATTTGATTTTTATTTTAAAACTTACTTAACGCTTTATTGAGTTTGGTATACCCAATAGCAATAGATTACGTAGAGTTTAAAGATAAATTCTTCAATCGTTCCGCTTCCTATAATAATCCAACTAAAAATACAAAAAACAAAAGAAAAATTTCCGTTGATTTGGTTCATCACTTTATCGCCATTGTTCGTATTATTCTTTTTCATTTTCCTGTTCCGTGTTTTTTTTTTTGCCATTTTCCCAGAATCCAATATTCAGTATGTGCCACGCCTACCACCAAAGAGTCTCAGCTCCTTGTAGATTTTTCTCCGTCTTCGTTTTCGTTTCATTTCATTAAATGAAATGCCGCGTAGACCGGCCACAACAGTCGAAAAATTGGCCCAAGCGAGTTGTATGTAAATTGGCGAGGGTTGCCACCTCAGTTCTCACCTTGAACAGATGTTGACAATTTGCAAACTGACTAAAGTAATCATTTTAGTTGAATGTGATCGAATAGAGTTATCGTTAGGTGGCTGAATCAACTGATTTTAATAACTATGACATGAGATCCTGGCGATCACATATCCTTATTCTGTGTCCTCCACTTTAAGATGCCGCATTGCAGCCATTGCTCAACTCATGGCCAACTTCCATATGATATAGTAACTCTCGCAATAAAAAAAGAGCAGTAAAAAACAAATCTCAAATAAAAATGCTTAACATAATTTAACCAAATAGCAATAAGCAAAAGCAAAAAACGGCCACGGCAACGACAGCAATGCCAAAAGAAGCTGCAAAAGCAACAATAATAAAACAGAAAACAAAAAAACAACAATAACAATAACAATCACAACAAAAGCAATAACAACAACAATGGGCCTCATAAAACATCGAGAGACGCGGCCAATAATCGCAACCTAAGTGCTTTGGCAATGCCATGCCAGACGCCACACGCCTCATACCTCATGCCTCATGCTTCATGCCTCATGCCTCATGCCCCATTCTTCATTCTTCATTCCACACGTTGCCAGCGCCTAGCTAACATGGCCAAGATTGAGGCGCTTAATAAATGCAAATGTGTCCAAGTATGAACAATTATAGAAAGGAAATTTGCATTAAAAATTTATGTACTCACTAAAGACGCTCCCACGTTGACGCAACACCCCTCCCCCCCCCTTCACCACTCCGTCACCCATCCTCCCATTCCATCCACCACCTTCCTTTTATGCTACAAGCTCGACGCTTTAAGCCGAAACAGAGATAACGCGTCGCAAGTGCGATATACTTTTTTTTCTCTTTTATTTTTTTGCATTTCGTAATTCCCTCATTTTTCATGCCCAAAGTGAGGGTATTATAGTTTTCTCATCAAATATGTAACACTGCCATAGTGGATGGAAAACTTGATTTTTTATTTTTATAACATTTGTGTAATTTATATTCACATACATACATATGTAGGCATAATTTAATAATGAAATTAAACGCTATATATATTTTTTATTCAGGATACGTTGAATCAGCAAAACAGTATAAGAGATATTTGATTGACTACATTATTGAAATATAAACAATACTATTATATTAATTTAGAAAATATCTTCTTGTTTGTGAATAATAAACAAAAAATGCAGCGTACAACATAGAACGATTACTCGATCAGCGCCTCAAAATACGTCAGTGCCAATCTATATCAATCAATATATAATATATCCAATTTAAAATTTCATTAAATATGATCAAAGTCACAATTCAACGAATCTTTGTTTTAGAAATTTAGATGCCATTTATTGTTAAATAATTTATTTGATTTTATATTTTTTATTATAATATTATTTATAGTAATATCAATAAAATATTGTATAAGAAGCACATTATTCATAATCATAATTCCAAGTGTATTAAAATTGTCGGTATATTTAGGTGGTTTTTATTTTTATTTTGTATTTATTTATGTTATTTTGGTCTTTTTGTTGGCGCCAATGTTGAAGGCATCCCTGGTCCTCGCATAATGGCGCCTGCGGTCGTTTTGCGCGTCCGTCGCCCAAAATGGAACACTCATTCGCACAGATGTCTTATTGTTGCTGTTGTTGACACATTGTAGCCTGTATCTCTATCTGTGCGTGCGTGCCAGTGTGTGTGTGTGTGTGTGTGTGTGTGTGTGTTTAAGTTCGTGTATGCGTGCAAGCATCATTGTGAGTGCTGGTATTAGAGTAAATGTGTCCAGTGCCTAACTGGCAGGAAGTCATTAAGTTGTTTAGCTCCTTTAATGCGCCTTATATTTTCTACAATAATTTTGCCGTTATAGCCACAGCCACAGGTCCAAGTCAGCTCGTAGCCAAATTTTGGCCTGTAGTCAGTGCCGGTGTTTGAATGCAGTTGACACGGCCAATTAGCATTAGCCGAGTTACCCAACTGCGAGTTACTCGTGCTGTGTGTGGTACATACATACACTTCATAAGCACGAAAGGACATGCACCTGCACGTCCGTTGTCTGCCATTCACTGGCATAATCAAATACAATGCAAATACAAAGTAAGCTAGTTCGCTAGAGTGAATCTAAGTGCTTCTACATACATACATATGTCATTGTATGTGCACATGTATGTATGTATGTAGCCGATGCTAAAAAGTTTACTACTCACATTTTGCTTTAACTACTATTACTAACTTATATTATACATATATGGTACATGCATATGCGTATGTATATTTTATTTCTTGTTTATGTTTTTGCCCATTTTTCGCTTAACAACACAAGCACTTAAAAATATAATACATAGTCAAACATGAAATACAATATATATTATTTATTTGGCCATAAGCGTGTTTTGTTATAACAACTTTCTAAAAGGCTTTAATTGCTTCTCTCTTTCTTTCCCCTTCGATAGTTAAAAAATTACACTACATGTTTTGTATAACTAAAACTCGTCTTAAATAATTATCATCGTTTATTATTTTCTTGTAATAAATATATATATATATATATTTATATTTTCTCTTCATATTTTGATCGTTGAAATATTAGAATTATTTGTACATTTTATTTTTATAAATGTAAAGTTTATTTCAAAGTCACATCTGCACTTATTTAATTCAGTTTGAAGATAATGAAAATTAATTAAATATCACATCGAGGCAATTTATCAGATGTTGACAATACAAATATTAAATACGATTTAATTATAAATTTACTTATGAAGTTTTCTTTTCAAATATTTTCAAAGTTGAATATAAAATTCAAAATGTTTGGAAATTAGTTAAAAATCCTTTCATGCTTATTTGTTAAAAACTAACAATGTGAAATTATTAAATTGCGTATTTCGTGGTCAAGAGACTATCGTAACTCTGTTTATATATAACAGATTTCAATTGCAAATTGTCCTTTGATCCCGTGTTGTCAGCTGTGCAAGCAGTTTATTTGCCTTTCCACTGCCGAGTCAAAAGTTAATCATTGTCCTTCTCCCTGCGCCCAGAGTTAAGTTAGTTAGCTCCATTTAACAATTGTGTAAGCCCAAGGCTTTGCGACCTTAGCACTTCATAAATATTTAACTTCTACTCGTGCTCGTACTCAAGTAATTGTGATATAAAATGCATAAAAATATAAATGTATAAATGTAAAGCAAATATTTGTTGATTTGTTTTAACCAAGGTAGAAGACAAAAAGCCACTTGAAAACTTTTATTAACTCCTTATCAGCAGCAACCACCCCTCTCCACCTCTTTTCACCCCATCGAATTTGTCCACCGAACTTCCTTAGCAAAGTGCCCCCATTGGTGCTTGTGGGTTGGGTGGTTGGGGCTCAGGAGAAGTGAAAGGCTCAAATTTATCATTTTTTGCCTTACTCTCTATATAATATATAACACATTTTTTTTTTTTTTTGTTATTCTTCTTTGATTTTTGCTTGAGAGTATTGCTCGATATTTGTCAGTCAGTGAAACTTTTGAGCGCTATTTTGCTATAAGGAATCAAACTTTCTTAATTAACTTTCTTTAGCATCGTCGACAGAATGGACAAAGTAAAGTATAACCTACTTCCAGTAGACATAAAACAGAAAAAAAAAAAAAAAATCAAAAAGAAAAAGGGGATAATCATATAGAATATTGAAGGGTGAAGGGTGTCCTTAATGTTTGCTTGCATGCCAATGATTTTTGTTATTTTTTCCATTGATTTCCTGGACACCGTTAACAAACATTAACAAAATTGTCACAAGCAAAAAAAAAAATAAAACAATACTTATCACGCGTCTCCCCCGTCTCTACGTCTGTCCGTCTATCTGTCTATTTGCCTGATTTTTCGTTTATCAGGCGCCCAGGCCAAAGGAGGGGGCGTGTCTCGTTTCAAAAAGTTGGCCAAGCATCGTTTTGGGATTTTTTATGTTTTTATTTCTTTTTATTTTGATTTTTGTTTTTTGTTTTTATTTTTGCTTTTGATTTTGTTTTCATTTGTGTTTTTGAGTATTTGCCAGCCTGTTGTTGTATTAAAAGTTTTATTGATTTTCAAGTTTGAATGATAACTTTGCAAGAATTTTGCTCTCATATATGAGTATGTGTGTGTGTGTGTGTGTGTTTGTGTGTGTGTGTGTGCGTGTGAGTGTATCAAATTGTTAAATTGCTTGTTATTGACAAATACATGCACAGCTCATGTGCAGCCCTGTGCATGTACGGATACATGTATGTATTGTACAATACATACATATGTGCGCGGGTATATATGTGTGTATGTGTGTACGTGTGTGTCTGTGCATGGGTGTGGCAGCCGTTACAGTTAACGTTCTGCGGCAATATAAAGCTGTAGAATCTCGTGCAGCGCTGTGCCCAAAGTTATCAATTCCAATTACATAACCAAAAATAATTTGAAAACTTTGCAGCACTTTTGCGAAAAGCCAATATACACATACACATACACATAGACTCACACACATGCATGGATGTACACAATCAAATACACATGCATATGTACATACATGAGACACTCATGACTTTATAAGTTCATACTTGTTACCTGTGACTTGTCAAGTATTTGACTTTATCTCTGCGCACTCAGTTCACTGGTGCATTTAACTTCTCACTCAACTTTCAAACCTCAACATACACACAAACACCAAGGCACACATACACACAGACACACACAGAAGAGAGAGAGAAAGACTGTGTGGGATATGGGGGAAAGAGTTAGAGAGAGAGAAAAGTGTCAAATCCTTCGTGTTTTCCTAGCGAAACTCTTAAATCTAAATATGTATACAAATTTAATTTTAAAATAATTACCTAATTATCAATTGTTAACACAAATATAAAAAAAACAAATAAAATTCAAAAATTAAACAAAAACAAATGTTTTTTTTTTACCAATTTTGACTAGGCAATATAAATATAAATACTACATTATAAATTTAGAAAATTGAATATTGATTTTTTCGTTTTCCAATACTACATGTCATAAATATATTTGATATCTTTCAATCAAAATTTATTTCTTATCTTATATTATTTTTTATTTTGTTTCCTGTACTTAATGAAAGTGTTATAATATATTTTGTTGTCAACAAATTTGATGTTTTGTGCAGTGACTGTCAGGCAACGTTGCATTATGATTTTTATTTATTTTCGCTCTTTTAATATTTTATTTTCTGAGATCTGCTTTAAATATAATTTCCAAAAACTGTGCTCTCACAATCATTTTCGGTGTGAAGTTCGCTTTGTGAAACAAGTTATGGATTTTTATATAGTAACGACAATAACACTTGTTACTTTCATAAATCAAAAAGTTCTCACTCTTTCTCTCCCTCTCTATCCCTCTCTCTCTCTCTCTCTTTCGCTTTCGATGTGTTTCGTTTGTATGTGCGAAATTGGTATCTCTGGGGCGCCGACTTTGTTCACCTTCACTCAACTTTTCACTTGGCAGGTCGTGCAGTTTAGCGCTTATGCCATTCCTGGCACTGAATCAGTCCAAATTGAGCATTGAGCTGCATTGCCAATCGACTGCTCGATACGATACCAGGATCCTTGATAGCAAATACAAAAAAATAGAAAAACACGAAAAAAAGCCCAGCACCAAAAAAAATAAAACAAAAATAGAAAGAAAAGTTAAATGAAACTTTGTTGCTGATGGAGGCTTGGAGGCTACATGAGCGCCCACATCCAAGAGAGAGAAAAACTTTGACTACAACTTTTGTTGCGTGCAGCTGCCATTAAATAGCTATCTATCCATTAAGTGAGCAGCGTGTGTGAGGTGAAGTTAGACGAGGAGAGGTGAGCTGAGCTGAGGTGAGGTGAGCTGAGGTGAGGTTAGGCATGGTCTGGTGTGATGAGGTGTGGTTAAGTGAAGGGAGGCAACCAGGCGATGAGATCACGTCTATTTTTTCACATATTTTTATTCTTGTATTCCCCCTTTTTTTGCCTTGTTATTTCTCAGCACAGGCAAATAACGGGGGAAATTCAATTTAAGCAGAGTTAAAAATTACGAAAAAAAAAAAAATTAAAATAAAATAAGACAAATAAGAGCAACAAGTAATAATGACTGACTATCAGATATCCTGCAGTCAGCTGTAGTAGACTTACCTACATTTGTCTTAAGTTCACGAATCATGCAGGAAAAACGATTAAGGATCAAGGATCAAGGATAAGATTTTTTTATTGCAATATTCAGGCAATCATTTCAATATAAGACACGGCATCAGCTATTCAGTATACCTGGCTGGATTCCTCATTAATCGGTTTACAGGGTATGTGAATTGTGGCTGGCCGATGGAATGGTCGACAACAACAAGAACAACAAAAAAAACACTCAACTGCCTGTTGACAATGTAAATATTACGATCGGGGGCGAGCAGGGGCAGATGTTGAACGGCGTGGGGCACAAGAGCATGTGCTTGCCGTGACGTTGATAAGCCGCAAAGGTGTCATAAAAACTATGCAACTAGGTTGGCGGCAGAGACGTCAACAGTAAAGTCCATGACAAAAACCTATGTTGCATGTTGCCCTTGCTTGGCGTCAGCGTTTTGTTTTGGCCATGGCAAGCAAGTTTTCGGAGCTTGCAACATTGCGCAGCGGGCGTGAAAGTTACGAGAAATTTATAAAATGCACATTGATGCTGCAAATGTCATTTATCAACGTGTCACTGCCACACACACTGCACACACAAGGCGTTGCAATAGTATGAGTAGCGTCTAAATTCTAGAGAGGGTTGCTAAACCAATATACAATACGATTCTCATATACACTTTCATTCGATATTGTAAACATTAAAACATTTAAAAATTTTATTACAATACAATAAATATATTGGGGTAAGTGCATATAAATTGTATTTAATAAAAACGTAATATCATCAACTCTAATTATTGTTTTTTGTTGTTGAATTAACAAATTGAAATAGATTGATTGATCAGAAATAAGTTATAATATATAGTATTTATTTTATGATCTTAAAAAGTTTATTGAGTCTATTGTATTATATTAATTTGCCCAACCTGTTAATTAATTTTTAATTCATTTTTACATATATTAGAGGATGAGAATTAAAATATACCTTAAGGTAGCATTTTTGAAGATTTGTTGCATATAATAAATACATATATAAACTAATTAAATCAACCTCGCTTGGCCGCTTAACTTGGCCGCCAACGTGAAACTTTTCGCACTTGGCACTAAATTTTCAGCTGCTTTTGTGTTATGACAATTATAATTGTGCTCTTCCATATGCGTACGAGAGAGACAGATTAAGTGAGAGAGGGAGGGAGATAGTGTGTGTGTGTGTATGTGTGCATGAATGGGTGTGTATTTACATTTCTTGGCAGGAAGTACTTACGTGTGGAAATTGTAACAAATGTTTTGTGGAGGAAAGTAATGGGTTAGAAGAATGGAATGGATGGGCTCAAGGAGGAGGATCTTTGGAATGGGGTCGCTGAAAAGAAAGGTGAGGGGGAGCGGGTGGATATTTGTGCTTTGGTAGCCTTGTTGCACTTTTCCGCAAGCGACAAAGTAACTCTGAAAACTCAAAACCTACAAGTGAAGGCAACGCCAGTGCTGGCTAAAATAGTTAAATTAAATTACATACATATACGTATGTGTATGCATTTGCTGTGCGTCAGTGTGTCGGTGGGTGTGTGTGTGTGTGTGTGTGTGCGCGTGAGCTGGTCTTAAATAGTCATAGACTGTTAGACAACAAACAATGCTGCTGCCGCCTGCCTTCAAGAGCCTGGCAAAGTTTTTTGGCCCATTGTGAGCAGCGGCATCAATGGGCGTTAGGCGGGGCAGTGTTATGTGGGCGTGAGCCAAAGTTGCAGTCAAAATGAAATATGTTTTGTGGTACGGCGAGAAACGCAGCCAAACACATAGAAAGAGATGGGTCTGTGCAAACATCTAGAGAGAGAGAGAGAGCCCGAAAGGTAGAGAGAGAGAGAGAGAGAGAGAAAGAGAGAGAAAGAGTGAACAATAAGAAATACGTAGACAAGAGCAAAAGGGGGAATTGATGAGACAAAAAGCCTTGGCAAGGAAGTTTTGGCTACGGAAATTTATAAGATTTATGTTTAATTGTTGTTTTTGGCTTTTGCGGCAGCTGGCGCGCGTCTACTTTCCCTGTCTTTCCCTTCCACATTCTCTGTCACTCACTTTCGCACTCTCTCGCTCTCGCTCTCCCTCTCAGTCTTTATCTCACATTTGGTTTTTCTTTTTCTTTTTTTTTTTGGCGTTTTTATTTGTGTTTTTGTTGTGTTCATACAATGCGTGTGCTTGCAAACAAATTAATTAATGAAATTAAATGGCAGTCGGTAGATGACAAGCGCACGTAAAAAAGTATTGCCTACTTTTACGCGCAGAGCAACTTTCCCCGAATGAAATGCTCACCTGGCGCGAAGCTTAACGAAGCGTGGAACTTCCAACAAATGTTTTGTAATAATGCACATGCACTAACAAGATATTGTAATGCAACAATCAAATGCTGATTAAAATAATTGCGCTCAATTATTTATGTGGAGCTCCGTTGATTTTGATTTTGATGTTGTTTTGTTTTATTTTATTTTTGTTAGCTGAAAACCTCAAATTGTGCACAAGCTCGTTAAGGCTATGTTCAAATATGCCATAAACTACCAATTACAAATTGATTGGCAATGTGGCCATCCTCTGCTTTCATTTCCTAATGATAACTACAATGATAATTACCATACGGATGATAATGATGATGGTTATGCTGATGATGATGATGAGCAGGACGGATATCAGCTGCTGATGACATTGAAATCAAAATGATTTTATCTGCGGTAAGCAATTATAAATGCATTTGTCAAACTGTTGAAAGCAACAATGAAATATTCGCAATGTGTGCGTATTTCTGCGTGTGCATGTGTGTGAGTGTGTGTGTGTACAAATGTCTCAAATACATATGCAAATTTAGGGTAAAAATTATTTGTTGAAGCACGCAAAATGCAATAAATACTTGAAATTATTGATAAAATATTGTACAATACAATGTAAATTCTTCAATTGGCAAATACTTTTCAATGTGACTCATTCTTTGAATGCACTGAGAGAAATTCGTGTGCTAATTAAATAATATATGTGAATACTAGTACTTAACAGAAAGACAATCGTTTAAGTTGTGCCAATTTAATTGGCAACATTTGCTTATAGATTCAATTTATACTACAACACACGCAGCTACCACAAGTTGGCTGTGATGTTACCTAAGTCGAACCGGACCAGTCTCATGTTATGGAACAAACAGGTCTGCGGTCCGAGTTTACGTATGGTAATAGAGTTGCTCAACATATCCACGCCACAGAAGCCACGACCGCACTTTTAATTAAAGTGAAAACTATGAAAATTTATAAAATAATTCTCAAATGCGAACAGTTTGTCCTGGTCAGGCATAAGAGCAGCACCAGAACAGATACTGACTGCAGTCGACATTAACAAAAACAACAACAACAGGAACAACAAACAACAACAATAACATAAACAAAAATCACAGTCTGGCCAAAATACGAGTACGCAAAAACCAAATTTATATACATAACTGTTACTGCAGAGGGCTAAGACGATTCTGGCTTTGGTATGGCCTAACATTTCCAGCCATTCGGTGTGAGTGCGATTGTGAGTGTGAATGTGAATGTGAGTGCTTGTATTCATGTTTCTTTCCATCTCTCTCTCCATTCCATTCCAAGTGTTCAGGGGTGTTTGTATGATATATGTAGTTATAATAAACCGCAAGAGCTTCTAAGGCAACAGAAGCAGTAACAGGACAGGCACACACGACTAAGGTCAAATAAACACACACCCCGTAAGCACACACACGTACTCATACGCACACACACCCACAAACATTATCGCACACATATAAAGTATATATGTGCATGACAAACAAATGCCAATGTGCAACGGCGCATATAAAGGCAAATGGCAAACTTGCAACCACAAAAGGCAACGAGCAAAGCCCTATGAGATTCCATTGTGTCAAATTAAGCAGAATTAAAAATATAAAGCTGGCAAAATGATTTACCAAATTCAATAGGTATTAATGAATTTGGCCATCCACCAATATTATTGATTGCGATTGTTGCGCCTAAGAAGCAATTGCTTGCTGCTTAAATTCATCATAATTCATCGAAATACGAAACATTCGTCCTCAGATGTCCAAATCAAAAATTTTATTAGATTGTGTGCTGAGTTTTAAAATGCAAATAAATTTAAATTGCATTTTCTTTGACCTCTGTCTATATGGAATACGTCTTATGAGTATGTATTTGTAAATTTTTAGGGTTTTATATGTATATTTATTTTGTTCGTTCAAATTAATTAACTATTATGTGTTTCGTAATCGTTTTAAAAACTTGTATAAATTTGAACTAAATTCCTGTATTTAATATAGAATTATTAATGTTTTCAAATATTTTCAACACATTATTTTTCAAGTCTATAGCAATTTCTTTATGCCCCTCTCGCTTGAGCCTCCCCTCTGCGTTCCCCATTCCACCCCACCGCAGCCCGTTGCTTCTCTACGCTTTTTGCGATGGCAGCTGCTCTATTTATATAGCTTGGCAGCGTGTTTTAGGTATTTACTTTATGGCTTTCATCAATCGAATTGCAGGCAGAGCTTTTTATTTTTATTTTATTTTTTTTTTGAGGGTGCAACAACAACAGCAACAACAACAGCAACAACAGGAACACAGCAACAACAAAACATGCTGAATGCAATTATTTCATTTTGGATTGATCTTTTTGTTGCTTGTTGTTTATTTGTGTTTATTTCGTTGCTGTTGATTGTTGTTTGTTGTTTTTTGCTTTGTTTTTGTTTTTGTTTTGTTTCGCTTTGCTTTTTTTTTTGCTTTGTTGTTGCCCTGCGCTGGCAATTAATTGCTTTCAAATCCTTTTATCCAGCAGATTTGGTCAATTTATTTTGCACAGTTTTTTTTTTTGTTGCTTTTCATCAAATACACGTATACACTAGACATGCACTTGTACATACATACGTACATACATACATAATATAATACATACATATGTACAAATGGGCATGAATGCGTTTTACTGAGCCGCACAGTTTTTGGCCTGAATTTATTACATATATGTTTTAGTTTATTGTTTTTTAATGGCGCTTAGTTTCAATTTGAGCAGCGTAATAAATTACACATTACTGACTCTACGCCTTCCCGAGCTAGCCATCCCCACCCCTCACACACACTCACACACACACAGTACCGCTTTGGAGCACGAGGCCTTGGGGATGGGCTGGCAAAATTGTAAGTGAATAAAACAATCGAATCCAAAAGCTGTATATTGATGGACTTGGATATGACTTAAGGCCTCAGAAATGGTTTAAAGCGTGCCCTAATCTAGATACTTATTTGATTTAACGAAACGGGCTTCCGCCTATTAACTTAGATTTATAACTCTATCAAAAGTCGTATATAAAAATATACACACATACATACACATACACATACGTATATTATACATAAAATACGTGTAACAATAAATGGTTTAATCTTCACAACCAAAAAAAAAAAAGGAAAGGAAAGAGAATGTAATGGAGAGCATTCACAAGAAGTAAAGCGAGAGCTTTCTTTTTTCAAGTTTATTACCACTTAATCCAATCAGCAGCAATTTTAAATATTTTTCAAGTCTGAATTCATTTTTTGGCTGAAGAAAAGAAGAGTATCAAACATTTAAGCTAGCTTAAAACAAACAAAATGAATATAATTAATCTCGTTTAATGCTCTTTGTTCAACGAGCGGGTTAAACTTTGGTAAAGAATTAACTTAATCCCTCTTAACCGTAAAATACCTTTGTTTATTTTTGTTGATAAACATCAACTTTAGACTACTATCGACCTTACGTTAAGTCAACAAGAAGAAAGTTTAATAATCTTTACCCTAAACTTAACAATCACAAAATTTGTTAGTTTTATTTTTCGTTAGTTTTTTGATATTTCACACAAAAATTAATCATGTCCCATCAAGGGTTAATACTTGAATAGAAACTTATAATAATGTTAGATAAAGTATGCATTAATTTAAATATTTAATTGTTTTGATTTTGTGCAAAATTAATTCAATTTAGCAGCGAGTTAATTTAATTCCTCACAATAAAACGTAATAAGGAAACTGCTCCACAAATTTAGATTGAGTAAAAAACTCACAAGAAATGTAATATAATTTTGCAGACAATATGAAACAAATATTACATATTATTATTATTTTTTTTTTCGTTGGGAGGATAAAATGTGGGCGTGGCAACTTGAAGAGGCAACGTCTGCACGCGGAAATAATTCGCTTTTTGGCTTGGCTTTCGTTGGCTGCCCATTTCTTTGGTTGTATTTTGGTTTCTTTTCTTTTGCGAGGGCTGTCATTTTGGTGTGCAATATTTTTAATATTTATATCATCGTCGCCTCATTATCATCATCATCAGCATTAGTATTATCATCGTTAGCATCATCTTGTGAAGCTGTTCTGCCAGCTTGGCCAATGCAATGTTCCCATATTCCCAGATTTTCGTCTCATTTTGTCTTGTCTCGTCTCGGCTCGTTTGGTTTGCTTTCGAGCTTTGAATTCGGTTTTGGTTTTATTTGAGGTTTAGGTTCTGGTTTTGGGTTTGGTTTGGCTTAGCGTGCTAATTACCATAATTAAGCAAAGGTCAGACTTTGGTCGCCTTTTGTGGCCAGGACAGCAAAATAATAATGAGTGGAGAGCCAGACTCTGGTTCGCTTTATACTACAGATGCATGGACAGAACAGAAATATAAAAAAAACCAACAACAAAAAAAAAAAAAAACATTAAACACAAAAAAAAATAAAATGGCTGACCATCGTACAATTATCTCTCTTTATTTCATTTTTTATTTGCTTTTTGTGGAGGTTTTTTCTACTCTTGCTTTTGGTCTGCATTATCCTTGCGATTATGTTGATTATGACATTTTAATGGGTTTAGTGAGGCGACGACTACAATGCTAAAGCTCTGGGAAAGGCAGCATCTTAAGCTGACAACAAAAGCATGGAATAAAAACTGTAAAAATAAATAAGTATATAAGCATATAAAAAAATTGACAAGCTGTTAACGCACATTACCAAAGTAAAAGTGCATTTATTGGTTTCTATTTTATTTCTATGGAATACGCTGCCAGCAAATAAATTTATGCACATTTACGATTGTATTAAATAAATAGATTGGCTAGACAACGCTCTAAACAAATTAATTGATTTGAAATGGGAAGCTTGAAAATAATAATAATAATAACAGCAAATGATATTTAACAAATTTATTGTAAGTAAATATGCAACCCCTATCTATATATTTGAATAAACAAAAATTGAAAAGAAAAACTAAAATTAAACAAATGCTAATTTCTTAAATATAGATTTCAACATTTATTTAGACTTTGTTTTTAATTTAAATTCATTTGTTTTTGTAACAATTATTTATGCTTTGGACTCACTGTGCAGCGCAGAGTTAATGCCTTGTATCACCTTTAGGCAAAACAAAGGCCAAAAGATTTTCCAAGTGTCATGGAGCGGAGAAACAAGTTAGAAAGCTGTAACTCTCAGCAGTTCTTATTTGTTTTAAATCTAACTAATATCTTATGGTATAATTACGGAGAGAACATAACTACAGGGTATGCAATATATTTAATTGGCAAATAAATGTAAATAAATATTTACCATTTGTTTTTGTATGTGGTGTAATTCATATTATCAAGTACAATAAATACCGAATAATTGCGTGCCCGGGTAAAAGAAATGAATAACAACAAATTAGATGCAGTTATGATATAATTATAATTTTAACTTAAAATGAAAGCATTCGGTTAAATGCGAATCGCTTAATTGCTTTTATCTTATTTTAATAAACAATTCTTGTTCTGTTGCGAAAATGATTAAAATAACCCCCTGCTTCTGTCATTGATTCGATTGCTCGATGCATGCGAACATAAATGAAAATACAACAAAATGGCGACAAATTGTGTCGAGTCATTGGAGCAAAGTCATGACAAAATACCGGAAGTGGCACAAGTGTGGACTTCTCCATGTATGTTATGGTTACAACGATATTGATTAACGATCGTGCTTGTGGCACGCGCTATAAGCTGAATTCTAAAGGGAAAAGAATTACAAATACAACTGCAAAGCTACAACTACAACTACAACTGCAACTACAACTACAACTGTAAAACTACAACTACAACTACAACTACGACTTGAACGCTTTCAACTTATTTACTTATTATTATAACTGGAAATTGTCGTTCGTATTTGTTTGCAGCACACGCATTAAGTGGCGCAAATTCTTTGGCCCAAGAAAAACATTTTCATTCCATTGCGTCTGCATGTGTGAGCGTATATGCGTGTGTGTGTGTGTGTGTGTGTGTGTGTGTGTGTGTATGTGTTCATGTGATTGTGTTCTTTCTACCGGATATGGTTGCCGAGCAGGGAAACGGCAGTTGTTTGAACTTATCTATATTGTTTTGCCATATTGTTTTCTTATGCCATGTGTGTTGTAACTCCTTCTGCTACAACTGCTGCCATCTCTTTCTCTCTCTCTATCTATCTCTCTCTTTGTGTGTGTGTGTGTGTGTGTTTTACTATCTCTCTTTAGCTGCCTATAGGTGTAATTTCATCTCTGTCTTTGTAGTGACTTCAAAGTCGCATTGTCTTTAGCAAATTTGCTTTACTTGTGCTGGCATTCAATGACTTTTCATGTTGTTGTTGTTGTTGTTGTGCCATTTTCAAATGCCTCTGTCTTATACTTATTTCTTCTTTTTTTGTTTTTGTTTTGTATCTCTCTAACCACTTGTGTTCGTTCGTTGATGCCATCTCTTTTGTTCTTTAGACGTACGTGTCTATTATTGGTATTTGCCGAATGAATGGATTGTACGTGCCCCAAGGCATTCGCATATCTTTGCCTTTACATTGCTGAGGGGAGCTGCTGCCACAACTCCGCCTTTCCCTTGTATGCGTGACTGCCTATTTCTCTTACCTCGCACACATACATACTCTCTCTCTCTCGCTCTCTCTCTCTATCTTTCTTTTTCGGTCTCTTTTTATCTTTCTCTTTCTGTCTCTCTCTCTTCGTTCAATTCCTTAAATGATTCTTTCACTCTATGTTTTTCTTTCTTTTCTTGCCTCTGTGTGTGGTAACATTCTGCGGTTGAAATCTAAGCGATTTTACATTGTTATTGTTATGACTGCCAGGCGGTGCACAAACAAACAAACAAACAAACATTCACACATACACATACCCACACGCATACACGCACACGCAAACATGCTGGCATTGATATAGAGACATATTTGTATAAATTGAAAAATACATATGTATGTTTATACATATATACCGTATATGTAAGTAGACGTATGTATGTTTGTGCGGCATGCACGTATTTACAGTTGCCTAGACATATATTTATTTATACGTATATGCAATACTTATTTAGAGTCGGCTTTTATTTATACATGCATTTATTTGTTGATGGCCCATTTCTGTTTATTTATGTATTCATATGCATTGTCGCAATAATCATTAATTTGCTGATAAAACACACCCACATGTTTTATATATTCTACCATATAAGTATGTATTGTATTGTATAAATAAATAAATACGTATGCTTGTGTATGTGTGTCTACCAATTCTGTAATGCGTTCCCACATATTTGATGTTGTGCCGTCGCTTGGCTTAATTTTTCATAGTATTTGCGATGCAAAACACAAATAACATAAGTACGCAAAAATAATATCATAATTCGTTGGCTAATAAATAAATCCTCCTAAATGTGTGCACATGCAACATGCAACATGCAACACTTGTTTCAACATCTCTTTAAAACTGCACCGATGGTAACGGCAACAAATCGAGCAGCTTTCCCAAACGATTTTTATATCGATGCATTTTTAAAGTCGACATTTCGAATAAAATAAAATGAAATGAAATGCAGATTGAATTTGAGGGCGATAACATTGCAGACGTTGCCCATGACAACGCAGCAAGATTAGTCTCAGTCACACATACACACACACGCACACACGCACACACGTACACACATATATTCCCCGAGAATAAAAAGGGATAGAAGGAAAAGAATAAAAGAAAAATCAAGTAATGCGTAAAATACGAGCAAAACAACCAACACGCTGGCCAAGAGTTAGTTGAAGCCAAGTCAGCAGCAAAACCCGACTCAATCCACAGCTCAGCTCAGTGACAAGCCATCGCTATAAATATACAAACACAGACACACACATACATACACACATATTATAATTATATAGTATATGTATACTTATTTATTTATTTATTTATTTTTTTTTGTTTTCATACCTATATATACTATTTATTTACTGATTTATATGCCATGTATAAATATATGTATGTATGTAAGTGCAATCTGTAGTTTGACGCTATTCAACACTGGCAACAACGCCGCAGCCTCAAGCTTTAAGTGCGTTGTTGCTTATTATTTGCATACACATACACACACAAGCATAAGCAAACACACACCCGCACATACACTTACATACATACTCCCCAACACGGGACTTGAGAGTCAGCGTGTCAGGAATGTCTGAAGGCGACGTGATCGCTAGTGAATGCGCTTGTGTGGCTGCAACATACCAAATACACACCATATACGTAAATGTATGTATGTAGATATATGTACATATATTTGGTGGATTTTAAATCGGATTACTTAAAGCAGTAAGGAGCAAGCGGCATTAACAATGTGCGGATTTGTTGCCAACAACAAGAATAACTGAAAATATGCAGCAACAACTGCAACAGCAACGTCATGACGTCTACACTGAACAAATAAAAATCTTTAAAACTAAAATTCCTAATCATTAGCCATCAAAATTAGTCAAAAGCCATTTTGATCTCAATTATACAATACAATAATATTAATTTTTAAAATAATTGTAACTTATTCTGATCAAGAAATTTAACCAATATCAAAAATATTTTCCAAAATCGAAAAAAAAATTCATAAACTTAACAGAAAAATCTAATTTTTTTTCGTTCAGTGCATGCGACTTGACTTTTGAAAGAATATTTTCTGTCGCGCATGCTTTAGTTTGGCAGCATTACTGCGCTGAGCCTACGAATCGATGTTTATTATTGTTAACAATTTTTGCAACTATTTTGGCCAAATGTTTTATTTGCCAAGCACGATGCGACGCGCCGCATTGATGGACACGTGCCACACGGACAGCAGCGCTATATGCGGCTGTATGCCGTTGTAAATATTGCAAATATGTTGGCAACGTGTCGTCGGAATGCATTGAAGGATGCTAACTTGGCTTGCAGTTTGAGTTATGTGGCAAATGCGGCAGTTCATGCAAGGCATCCCCAGTCAATCAAAGCACAAGCAAGTGCTAATATTCAAGATTGTTTGATTGAAAAACACCCTGTAGATTTGTAGTATTTCCTAGCGTCTCCCCCAATGAAATCTTTTTTCAATGTATCTCTTAACAAATCTCTAGTCACATCTTTGGCCATATCTCTATACAAATCTTCGACTATGGGCCATGTCAATTGCTCACTCAACGTTGGGCAATCTCTACTTTATGGTTATTGGTCATATTTCCCGCATGATGTGTTCAATGATTTGCAATAAAATAAATTAGCTGAATTCAATTGAATAATTTGCATGTTAATATTAGTATAACGTGATAGATTTATAATTCCATTCGAGTGCTGATTGTGATTCGAGCTCAAAGACTAACAAGAAATGAGGTGCAAAACAAAGCATAATCGTATTGAAAAACTATTGTATTCAATTAACTGTTAACTGGCAAATCATCATCATTCATTAAATTCATCAATGCGAATTATTATTCATTTAATCAATCAACAGAAACGTGCTAAACTCTATTAAATGCAAATCCATTTATAAATGTATATCATTTGTCTTACCTGTCAGACACCTCGCTCACTTGCCATTCCAAATACTCGGAATAAAATTAGATTCCTCTCCAAGATTGCGATGCCTTAGCAAACTTGATACATATTTACTTGTCAGCAATTAGTCAATCAATCAATAAAACAACTTGTCATAGCTTTTGACTAAATTGTTCAAGCCTTAAACTACATACATAGGTACATACATACATCGACAATTGTGGTATCACTTGAATGGCAAAATGAAACGAAATTCTTGGAATACAACTCGAGTCGAGTAATGCAGAATGGTATTCGAGGAGCGCAAGGATAACAACATTTATAACATATCAAATACCAAACACATGGCAAATTGCATGCTTTAAATTCAAACAACAAAAATTTGAATTTCGAAATAATTTGCTTGACATTTAGATACTTTTGTACCAATACATACAATATATTATACCAGTATAGTATACTCGTAGTTATCCTAGTACAAACATATGTACATACATGTATAAGTGACATCGAAATTCAATTGTGTTTGGGTATATGTGAATGTTTTTTTTTGTTTTGTTTTTTTTTGTATTTATTGTAAATAGAAATGCGCAACAATTAAAGAGCATCGAAACAGTTGGGACACAAGACGTGCAGCCAGCCGCACGCAGCAAACTGTAAACTGCAGCGGAAATAGAAGTGCGGCATAAGTGCACTTCCGGTGCCGGTTGCAGTCGCCGCATGCAATGCATAAATTTTGCACAACGTATTTATGTGTGACTCATGTTGTGTACATTCGTATGTGTATGTGCGTGTGTCCGTGTGTATGCGTGTGCGTGTTGCTTGTTTATTATTTCACTAACGAGATTTTGTTGCTGTTGCTGAAATATTACGTATACGCAACATTTACAATATTTCAAAAAATTCAGCAATCGCATTGCCATTTTTGCTCAGCTTTATCTATTTTATGCGTATGCGTATGCGTATGCGTATCTATGCGTTACTATTTGCAATAATATTCGACCAGGTCGTGTGCAACAGTTGCATATGCATGTCGCATGCACCTGCAATGCGCACTGACAGATGGTTGCATTTCCGCTTAGACAGCAACTGTTCGTGCCACCCGCTGCCACTTCCTCTGCGCTTCGCAGTCATCCATAAGCAAGCTCGCTGATCATTAAACGAATTGATGGGTGGTTAAGTTATTTCAACTGCAAAATGTTGACTTTGTTGGCCCCTTTTTTTGCCTCTACAGCCAAAAAAATGTTCTAACCGGGAAATGTGGCAGCTACTAGCTTGTGGTTGAGCTAAGCGCATCAGCCCGTGATGTTGGTTAAAGGGTTTACAATACCTGGCTAATGGCAATGAGGGCCAGAGTAGACCCTCTGCTGTAGTGCGGTCGCTGCAAGGATACGCCTGAATGCCTGACCAGCGAACATGGACTACGCTGAACCCAACCGATTCCTAATATGGCTATGTGGTAAATTTACTTCGCATGTCCAGTGTTTGGGCCCCAAAATGCAATTTCTCTGCTTTTTACGAGCCGCTCTCACTCATTCTCTCTGACTCTATGTCTCTATATCTTTGTATCTATCTCTGCCGGTACATTCCTTAGATATTGATTACATTTCATGTACTTGGCTATCAAAATAAGTATCGTTGATTTTACAGAATTTTCAGTCATATCAACATTAATTTTAAATACCTTGAAAAGGATTTGTGCATGCTTTCAGTTTAAGTTAAAAAAAAAATACCCATACATTTATAGAACAGTTTGTTAACTTGTTTTATCGGCTAGCAAAATTCCATAGAAATTCAATTTTTGATTAATTTCTTGAAAATATTTCAAAAGATTCTAGGCAACGCGTTTCAATTGAATTGAACTTGCAAAAGGTTTTTCTGTGACACTTTTAGAAGGCATTCGAAAAAGAAAACCCCCCAAGAGGAATTGCATGTTGCTTTCATGCGTATTGCATGGCTTGTTACACGTTTTGCAACTGTGATTAATTTCCGGCTGGTTGGCGATAAAACTGTTTTAGCTCATCAATATCTGGTTACAACTAGCGTTGGCCCCAGCCACCCATTGACCCATTGTATGCCAAGAACATTGTACATACGATACACAACACCCACATTTCCACCCAGTCCAATTGCTGCGTGTGCGCATCCAAATAAAACCAATAATTTTTTTTTTTTTGGATTTTTTTCTTGCAAAATGTCAAACACTGCGAGCTCAACAAAGTTGTTTTTCTTGTTTTTTTTTCTACCATTTTTTTTTTGAAATTTTTTATATTTTACCCATTTTGTTGGCCTGTTGCAAAGTTGCATTTGGGTCAATGATGTTGCGTTTTCTGTTTTAATTTTTGTTCTTGTTATACTCGATTCCTTTTTGTTTGGTTTGTTTGTACAACAATATTATGCAAAAAAGAATATTTTATATTGCATATTGCATATGTACGTACTGGTACATATTCGTACGTGTAAATAAATAAATCAATAGACGGCGAGAAATGAAATTTGCCAACAAACAAGTAACGCCCCATAAACTCCATGTGACAACATGTCCAGCGTATTGATATTTGGCAACGGGGAGTCCCTCTTAATGTGCTCCTCCATTTCTTGCTAATCCAATAAAAAAGAATGCACTCATACCATCCACTTAATAGCCATGAAACTAATGTGCCTGCCCTCGCAGTTGCTTTCCATAGCCATGGTACAGCAATATATTATTATATAATAACGTTTCCAGGGAACAAAAACTTTAAGTGTTTTGGCCATTTGTAGGTGATGTCTGTTCTTGATTTGCGTCTCGTTGTAAAAATAATTTATTTATTTATTTATTACCTACCCCAAAGGCCTTGCAATGCTTACGTTGCACAAAAAATATAATGTTGTACTAAAAATTCGACAAAAGCTGAATCTATAAAATTTCCATTGTTCAACATTCGATGAGGACATATTAGATAGACTTTTGAAAATGTCCAACCAATATTGTTTCAATTGACCACAAGATGAGCTACGATTCTCACAGATTCGCTTATAATCAATCTTTGTCCTTGTCAGGATACCAGCAGAATCTGTTTTTTGCATACAATTATGTATAGCACACCTGTCGAATAATTTTTTAAAAATAACTAGCTATCAGTACTTATGTAGATATATATTTAAAAGAGCTCCAAAAACGAAACGAGTGATATAATATAATAATAATATAATAATTTTCTACAAATATATATATATATAACAAGTGAAACAGAACGTATCTATTTTATTATGGTATATACATGCGTCCTTGGATTTAATAGTTAAATCGTTAATTTGCATTAATTTCGAGATCAAGTTTATTTTTAAATTGGCATTTATTGTTAATGTACGTATTGTATTTTTTTTTTTGTTTAAATTTACTACAATAAAACAAAAACACTTTTTAAATAACTTAACTTGATATTAGGCATTTAATATTTTCGCTTGATGTTTAATAAATGTATTTCTCGGACGATATCTTCTCGATAGCCGCTGCTGTTGGCGAAAATTTAGCTTTAAATCGATAAACTGCTTAAGTTGTTGACTGCTGGTTTGGAAAAGCAATCGCTGCAGTAATCGCAAACGGAATTCCAATCAAAAATATAAAGCAAAAGACAAGTTACAACTGCGGAATACCGAATAATATTTACCCTATAATTGAGTGCACAATTTCCATTTCAAGCCCAAGCAACTTTCACATTAATTAATTGACATCTCATATTAAAGGACTTTTTAATTAAATAAATTCGTTTATCACTTGTTTTTCTTTTTACCGAAAGTAATGGTAATTTGTTAATTTTCTGACTCCGATGAGACAATTCTGTTTTGGAAAATGAGGGATCTATGCCAAGTCATGGGAAATACTTTCAAATTTGGAAGACAAGTTAAATGCTTCCGTGAATGCGTTACACATATCGTTATGAAACTGTTATTACCCTGTTTAAGGGTATGAAAAGAATGGAAAAGAAGACAAACCCGTTCGTTGCCGGTAACCGTGGCAGTTGCAATGCCACAGTCATGCTCAAATGGTCGACCAAACTTGCGGCATACTTTGACATTTTGGCGCATGTTGAATCAAGTGAAAACCCAATTACATGTGCTCCATATCTAGACGCTTCGCTGGCGACAAAACGGAACGTGCAGACAAGTTAACATCCTGGCCAAAATGTGCCACCAACAGCTATGTAATACTAACTTTACTTTTACCTTCACCTTCAGCTGCTATCCTGATTATTACAGCACATTTTGTGGCCAACTGCAGCTGTGTGTGTGTGTGTGTGTATGTGTATGTGGGTGTATATATGTGTGTATGTGTGTGTGACCATGGGAGTATTTGCATCTGTAGCCAAGCGAGTGTATCTAACGACTGCCAGAAATTGGTGAATGGAAGCGAATGGGTATGTGGCGGAAGATTTGGTGGGGGTTAGATGGAGATGGGGAATTGGGTGAGTGAAGGTGATTACGAATGTGGATACGGAGGTAACCATGGGGTTGTCCTGGGCGTTGTTTGATGTGCACGCAAATTATTACTGCAATGAAATGTAAGCGGCTTAAACTTGTTTGAAAATGCTACCGGTTTTGGTTGTTCGCCATGGGCTTGAATTACATCGGTTGGCTTGCTTGGTTTGGGCTCGGACCTGGTTTTGGGTTAAACTCGTATGTGTTAAACGATAAAGACATCACACTCGCTATGTCTAATGCGATTTGTAATATGATGAGCATCGAGTCAACAACAACCAAAATAACGTGGTGTATGTACAATACTGGTATTTATTTAAATTTTCAACATGTCGGTAATTGAAATCGTTGAGAAATTTGTGAACTAATTCCAATTCAAATATGCAATTACTGGATACAGATACAGAACGCCATCTACTGCCAACAAACTATTCAAATCGCTTGAAATTAAAAATATATTCGATATATTCAATAAGAAAAAGTATCAACAATATGTGAGATGATTATTTTAAATCGTCAGACTCAATACTATATTCAGATGTGCATTTTTTATGATTGTATTGTTATTTAATATGGCAAAGCCGACAAAAGGGTTTTGTTTTTCTTATTTATTGTATTTATATTATATACTATATATTCTTAATAGTATTAGAATTACGAGTTCTCATTTGGTATGTGAAATTGGGGAACGGATAGCTGCGGGCAAACAAGTGGAAACAATGACATAAATGTGAAACTAAATGACGAACGATGCATCAAATGACAGAAAATTTTGATTGATGTTCCAGGACAATGTCCTGGTGTACTCATGTCATCTGTCCTGAGCCCAGCGTCCTGTGTCCTGTGTCCCATGTCCTGTCGGCTGGGTTGCGGTTAACGTGTTTGCTCACATTTCAGTGTCATTAGCAGAACAAACGCCGCAGGCCCAAAGCCAAAGCAGTTTTCTTTTTCTTCAAAAATATTATAACAACTTCGGAAACAATAACAACAACAACAACTAGAACAACAACAATAAGAATGACAATGAAACTGCTCTGTTTTTACCACTGTCCATCGCCGGAAGCAACTATAACATTGAATGTGCCACAAAATTCACAGATGGTGGCTGCAATTAAGAATACGATTCGCCAAATTGCCAATCAAAGGATCATGATTAATCACATGTCCAGCAATTATTGGCGCCGTAACACCTATAATACTAGTCAAACAATTTATTATATTATACCATATATTAATACTTAAGCCTAAGTGGTTGATCTGAACGTTCGACTATATATATGCCTCTGTAAATATACGATAAGTTCAATCTTTATAAGAAACTTAGGTTGAAATATTCAAGGATTCGTTGCTTTATCATTGGTCTACACAATCCGAGGTAATTCCAAATATTTCATAACATGGCAATAAATATTATTGTAACATTGCAATTGTTAGCCATTATCCATAGTTTATCCTAACTATCCTACGGGTGACCGTTATAGAGCTCATTGCGCGGTAGACACTAAGCCAAGACGAGTTCTTAGGCATGTCGTGGCATGAATTGATTACGATTCCCCAAACATGGATTTACGGGCACCTGCTGTATCCGGTTTAAGTTTGACTTCGTTGCATCAACAATTTCCTGACTCTGTAGAGCTATATAGCCGTAAGATTAACTCTCGCATAAATACCATTTAGAATACATAAGCATTTCTTTTGCCTATGAATTGCACAAGGAACTCAAAAAACCAAAGAAGCGGATATCTAGCTATATGCAATATTTTATTTTTAAATCGATATGGTCCTGTGGCATTTAAATTTAGCTTATACATTTGAGTAATTTTGAATGAGTGAATTTCATAATGATAAGAACCACGCACATTTTCAATTTCCATCAACTCGTAAACCTACATACGTACATACATACAAGTGTTTCTCCTATACCGCTGCCCTTGCAGACATATATGATATTTCTATATGCATGTGTATGTGTACGTGTATTATCCAAAAGACACACGACTGCCATTGTCTCGCATACAATATAATAATGTCATATCGTGTTCCACTTAATCGGGTCGTTGTCAAATGCCTTTACACTAGATTACCCCCAATGCGGGTCTCCGCCCTGGCTATAGAGTTTCCATTCTTCTTGTTGCTCTTGTTATTTCGGAGCTTAAATCAACTTGGCACATTTGTGAAAAACTCCAAGTGAAGAGAAAGACTGCGGCAATAGTGGCTAATAAAGGTTCATTCATCTGGCCTAAATCCACGATACTCGCATATTGAGTTCAAACACTAAAAAAATCCTAAAGAATATTATAGTTTTTCAATACAATTTCAAAGCAGAGTTATTGAACAATCTTTCATATATATATCTTTCATATAATATTGAACAATATATACAATATATTATATACTATATGTATATGTATGTGTAATATGCTTTATATATATTTCCTTATAGTAATGTTTCTTTGTTTTCATCATTTCATTTGACGTATAATGAAGTTGTGAAGTTCAATTAATTGGTTTTATTTTTGCAAAATATAAATCAAAAGCCTCAAAATACTCGTACTTGTACTCATGCTCGTACGTTTACCTTAAAGTGGAGATACTTAGAAATAATAGATATTTCCGCCTATCCACATTGCGAGCATATATCGTGCACAATCAACGTACAAGGCACTCAGGCGTACAGTCGCCCAGCAGCCTTTGAGTTGATTACGTTACGTATACGGTACGTTGGCCGTATACGAATTGATTATGATTATGATTATGATTATGATTTGGATTATCCTCGTATTGTGTGAGTGCTCGCGAGGCCATGAAATGTGCACCGTTTCATAAAGGTGAATCAATTTGCATAAAAGGGGCACAAGCAGTTGATTGATGTTTGTGAAGTATGTGAATTTAATGATGTTTACTTCGAGTAGGCACTTCATATTTTACAAATTCTTCAAATGTGAGTTCAAAAATGTTTCAATTTGTGCATTTCAATAATGGCACGCTCTAATATTAATATTATTGATAGGAATAGGAGAGCGTTAAGCATACCAAGTACACTCGCTCTGTGTGGCAATCAGCCGGCTGGTACCGCATCCTGGTTGCGTCATCAGGTGGAGAGCAACGATTCAATGATCCATTTGGCACTCAAGTACGAGACAACAATTGGACAAATCTGTAGGGCCAATCGCATGCACTGCCAGGATATTCTACAGGCACATCGCTATATTTGGGTTCCAATTGTTGGCACATGCTTTACACAAAAGCCTCCTCAAAGGAATCCAAGCATCACAGTTGGCGTATTACCAATACATTTCCACCGCCAGAGCTCACCTAATCTGGATGAGTTTGGCGATGAGTGCGATCCGCTGCTGATCACCACCAATGTGAAGCATATGAAGCAATACCAGTAAAGCATTTGAGACCTCGAGCAATATTTAATTAGTGACCGCAGTAGCTTTCGCATCAACTAATGATTTTACCCAGCATTTCCCACTTCAGCTCGATTTGCTGTGTCTTATCCTGTCTGAGTTGCTGCCTTCAGCTGGAGAGTAAAATAGCACTTGAACTGTGAGCGGTATTTTAATTGTCATTATATTATGCTCTTTCAATGGCTTTTTGCAAATATTAAATAAGCTTAGCTTTCAGCTCTCGAAAATGTTTAAATCAAAAGCAAAAATTCTTAAAATAATGCAATAAATTGATATTGAATTGGAATGAAAATTGTTAAAAGGAACTAATAAAAAATTTAAATTAAAGAATAAAAAGGGTAACAGCTCAACTGGAAAACCTCTTACAATCATTGTAATTTTTTTTTAAATATTTAAATTAGTTAATAACAATAAATTCAAATATTATTTGTAATAATTTAATTAATGCTCAGCAATATCCAGGGTATATGCACTTCAGTCAGTTGTCAGTTGTTTTAATTATTTTATTTAAATGCTTTTCTAATGCATTTTGTTTGCAATTGTATATGTTCACATTTATAATAAAATATAAATATATATCATAGATACTATAATCACGGGTTTGAATATAATCAAAATTATTTGCCATTAAAATGTTTGAATTATAAACAAATTAAATTTCAACTACGTTACAATATTATATATTTAATCATTACACTACATTACATTTCCTAAGTGCAGGGTATTCTTCTAGTCTAACTCAATTATCAGATTTAATTTTCGTGCATTTAAGCAACGTGCATTAGGCAGCGGACTGGGATTTGCTTTTTCCATCATTTTTGTTTTGCACAACGGAAATTAAGGAGAAATGCAAAAGGTGGTGCATCGAAATGGGGAATTCTCCAACCATGCAACGGCTTCAGCCATCTTTAGGAGTTGGATCCTGCCACTCGCTGCGTTGATTAGAAACCCCAAAGCGCTGCCAGCTGTCGTCGTGCGCAACAAAATTGGCTTTTAATTGTTGCCAAAGTGAATTTGCCACAAACAGGATGCAATTAAGACATTCAAATTCACGATTTCAGTGCTCGCATCTGCCTGTTATGCTGACTAGTGCATTGAAAGCTGCCACACACATACATATACTACATATATGCTCGCACAAACACATATCTACATACACACACACACACACACACTGTAGCACAATGCATGCCATATCAAGCGCATGTGGCACGTGCAACGGCACAGATAAGCAGGTCGACCACTGGCGACCATTGGCGACCCCGACACACATTAGAAGTGGAATATTAACTAATCTGTGTCCGGCACTTGAGCACAACGCCATTTGCAATGAAGTAATCGTGCCACTTTTCGGTAAGGACACAGCCCACCCCACCTCAGCCCCCCACTCGACGGGCATACCAAAACAACGAAAACAAAAAACATTTCAAAAAAATAATTAATTAATAATGCATAAGTAAAGTAAGCCCGACTACAAGATACACTAGCGCAAGACACAGAGGAGGATATACATACAGATACAGAAATAGATACAGATAAATACAGACAGGTATAGATACAGATATAGATATATATACGGATAGATACAGAAACAAATACAGAATTAGATACAGATACAGATACAGACACAGACATGAAAAGATGTCTGTTGCATTGAGTTGATCAACTCGAGTATACCCCTTTAGGCATGCCACATGGATGGAGAGTATCAAAAGAAAAGGTCAACGTCGAGGATGGCGCGTGGAAAATATGCGTACGTGCTGGTGTGATAAATTCACGTTTTCCGGCTGCCGAACAGCAGCGGCAGGACAATCGCTGGCATTGATAGACACCGAAACTGAATGGTGAACAGGCGTTTAGATATGTGGCAGAAACAGCAGCAGAAGCATCAAGAGCAGCAACAGCGGCAGAGCGGCAGAGGGGCAGCTGTGCTTCAGGTACGCTCTGGCACAACAGCCGTGAAACGTAGCGGAACGCCGGTGTCAAAAAGGAAGTGCCAACACGAAAACACAGGGAGAAAAAGAAAGAAAAAATAGAAAATGATACGGAAAAAAATGGCAGAGACGCAGACAGCGATGAGCACGACGTGGACGACAACGATGACGTCCATGGATGGCCACATTTTGTGCCTTTTTGACAGACACAACTTTGGAATTGCTCTGATTATGCCGGGCAGCCGGAGACGGCAATGGGGCCACGGGACACTGGGACAGCGAGACACCGAGACAGCGGGAGAACGGGACAACGAGCATCGGATGCGTGCCACAACGGACTTGACTCAATGGCATGTTGACAATGATAACGAAGTTGGCCCTGGCTTGGTTTTTAGCATTCGCATTCGCATTCGCAATTCACATTCATTCATTCGCACTCACTCGCACTTGCACTCGCATTCGCTCCCGTATTCGTATTCGTTTACGGATTCACTCTCCGGATTTTAATCAAAAAAAAAAAAAAAAAACCTCCCCCCTTCTCCTACCCAAAGAAAGAGAGAGAAAAAAGCGCAATGCGAAAAATATCAAATGTCGCATGCCGGCATTAATATTTCATGAGAAATCATAGTTTGGTGATGCGTATAATTCAAAGGAATTGCAATCTGAATTAATTTCAAAAGCTTGCGACCGTAAAGCCAGGTATTTCATTTCAATAGACATGACAATCGGCCGGACGATCCAACCATTTATATAGCCAATTCAAAATAAAACAAAAAACAAAAAAAAAACAAAAAGCACAAAAAAATCTGTTGTTGCACAAATGGGATTGGGATTGGATTTTTGTTTGATTTCGAAGTATGCTTCCAAGCATTGTTGGCATTAATTGTTAAGCATACAGACACTTGCTGCCCTACGGCTATATCCATACTTTTTCTCTCTCTCTCTCTCACTTCCTCTCTCTCTCTCTCTCTATCTCGCTCTTTTGCCTTACACTCTTCCTCTTTATCAATCGCTTTAGCTCGTATATGAAACCAAATACCACTATGGGGCAACAAAGTTTTCATCATAAAACTTTAACAGAAAAGGGCATCAAAATGAATGCGTATCGAATTCTGATGCATGTGCAACGATCGATGGCCACAAAGTGCATTTGCTACATGGGGCATGCTACTATACTTACATATATAGAATACATGCACATGCATGTACATACATATACCATACATACATATAAGTCGTGCCTCTGCTTCTGCTCATACAGCAATTCCTTCTGCTCCAGCTGGTAAAGTTTTGTGAGTGAAACTCATTTATTTGTTTTTCGCCGTGACAGTTGAACCATGTAATTATACTGAGACAGGCAGCAACGGCAGTGCCCCATGTGCCCGATGGGTGTGCCACTCGTATATACCATAGAAGTATGTCCCATGTACCCCTCTTGGCTCTTGGCTCTTGCCGCTGGCCGCTTGCTGCTTGCCGCTTGCCACCGTCTGTCGTCATTTTGCCTGTCCAAGCGACTTATGAAATATGACAGTTTTGCGCACCACGCACAACTTTTGGTCCGCCTTTCAAATAGAAATTATTACAAAGTTTTAAGCGAAAGCGAAAATCGCACGAGAGCAGCATTGGCTGCATTTCTCCTTACAAGATGCGTGCAATTGGGAATCTTATACATATACCATATACCATATACCATAAGAATGAATGGAAGCGACAGATAAAGATAAAGATAGATAAAGATTTGAGCGGAGATAATCCCGTTGCACAATTCTCATATTCAACACTTCAAGGTTTTCTCCAGCAACTGATTTATGCACGTTGGCAAGTTGCCACAGAACATGTGGCACGCTAAGCCCTAGATGCCACAATACTAGCATAAAGAATCTAAACTTTTGGCCAATTAGCAATTTACAAATTTAATGTAAATTCGATCAATATCAATGTAATTTCCCATCAAGAATATTGAACGATTGATGCAATTAAACGGAAACTGAATCTATTTACCTGTAGGCATAGCTTATCGAACTCAGGCTGCATAGTTAAATAGATATGATATTTTATTGCTAGTTTAATTAAATAAATTCAAAGCATATACAAATATTTTGCATTAAAATTTAAATTTTGAAATATACTGTTATTCTATATTCTCGTTAACAATAAGTTTAAAGAAAACAATAAAATATTTGTAACTATAATTATTTTTATTTTTATTATTATATTGTATAGTCTTCTTCTTCTTCTTCTATATCAGTATATTACAAGAAATCCATTTTTGAGAACTGTAAATAAAAAAGTTGTTTTTCAGTTTTTCTTATTTATTTATTTTTATTTTTTGCTATATAACATCATGAGAATTAACATTTTCCGCCTTGAAATTTGAATTCAATTTTCATGCTCTTAAATCAGATATGATGAATAAAAGTGTGTTAATTTAATCTATTTTGACCATAGTTAGCTTTTTTTTACCTAATATTAAATTCAAATCACGTTTTGCTTAAATAAATTTTCAAACAATTTTTTAAATCTGAGCCCAGTGTGCAATATACAGCTTACAAGTTTCGAACCAGATTCGATTTATTTTCACACTTTGTGTTTCTCCACCCCCCCTCACAATCATATAAACGAATGACAAAAGTGGCATACAACAGTTTTTCTTCTTTTTTTTCGCTTTTCCCGACTTTTAAGCGGCTGAAGAGAAAATTTCGTTCGACTTCAGGCAAATTTGAGAACGGATGTGCTTAATTTATGACGTCTTTAAACTTTTTTATTTTGAAAACTAAACTAGGCGATGAAATACTTAACATACAGCTAACTTTTTGAAACAGATTGGAAACTTCTCGTATCACATTTAATATTATTGTTATTATTATTTTTATATATATTTTACAGTGCAATTATTATTATTATTATTGTAGTTCTCATACGACTTAATATTGTCTGAAAATAAAAGTCATTTTACATAAAGAGCATTTTCAAAATTTACTTTTACTCCCATTTAGTGGAGAGTTGAAGGAGACAATTGGTTTTTCTTGGGGGAGTTAATTAAAAATTAAAATTAAAATTAAAATATTATCCAGACCAAAAGCAAATGGTACCAAGTTTTCCAGTTCTCGGGCCAATATCTTTGGGAACCGAAGGCAAATGAGGCGCCGAGATGTTCAGTGTTTTCTGTGCATTTAAAAGCAAGACAATCGTCACTCATTCGATAAATGTGACATTCATTTATGCATTCGATCAATCATTCGTTCGTTCGTTCGCTCGTTCATTCGTTCTTTTTCCTGTCTGCTGAATACTGAAATACTGATTAACCCATTGCCCACTGTCGTCTCAGTTTCAATTTGCACTGCCAGCAATTTCGCAAATGTCTTTTAATTGATTCACGAATGGCAACGGCTCAGCTACTTGTCGTACCTGACCATCTCCCCCTCTCCACACTTATCGGCATCGAGAAGTACGGGTACTACACGTAGACGTACACCATATGTATACGTATAAGTATATGCGTATGCGTATGCGTACTCGTACTCATGCTCGTATGATAATATGTACTTGGATGCAGCGTGTAATTATAAATTGAATTTAAGGGCTCTCTTGCATTTTGTTCGCCTGCTACTGCTTGTGCTTGCTCTTAATTAAAATTTCATTATGCGCCCATATATACATGCATATTAATATATAACTACATGCACGTTGTATATATATACATATGTATAGTACATACATATGCATAGCCAGACAGGAGCAGGGGATTCGCATCCATTTCCATTCCTGGATAAGGACGAGCAGCGAGTATCTTGGCCCACACAGCAATATGTTTAAAATGCTGCAAAAATATTTGACAACCAGCTTTACGAGCGAACCGTAAAAATATTTTGCAGGCTATGCGACTATGCGACTATGCGACTAGTCTTCTTGCCCTTAGCCCCTTTCCACCACTTCTACCCATCCCACGGCACCCCCCTTCGGCCGGCCATCTATTAACTGCTCGAGCAGCTAAAACTAATGCATGCATACAGTATGTATACTTACTGTCAACGATGGATGCGAGGGGGGTAGCCGAGGAAGTTCAAGTGTTTGTGCGGTATATGAACTGGAAGGGTAGTGAAAGGGGTAGGGCTGAGGGGAAAGTCTAAAGGGGGTGAATCGGACATTATGTGTGTTTGTATGCAAATGCATTTGCTAAGTCACAAACAAAACAAAGGACTAGAAAATACTTACTAAATGCATCAAATACAAAACGAACAAAAATTTGCATACATACATACATACATACATATACACATCTATAAGACTCGTTTATATAAATGTAACCGGCTAACGAATACTCTAATGGTGATATTTTTTAAAACAACTATTTAAAAAAAGAATAACATTAACACAATTGTTGTACTTGAATTACAGTTACATAACGAGAACTCCGTTACAAAATGGCCCATGAAATTGTTAAAACCAATAAAAGAAAGGGTATATAAAACAAAAAAAAATATATATAAAATAAAAACTAACGCAACTTGTCGACATGAATTGTTGTTGTCATTTCACTTGGCCCTTGTTGCAGTTGCTGTTACTGCAGCTGTACTTTATCGTTACGTCCGTATGTGTGTGTGTGAGTATTTGTGTGTGTATATAGTTGTAGTATTTTGCAATGCTGCATCCCATAGCATAACATAGCATAGTTTTTAGCGCAAATCAAAATGATTGATGATGATGGCCAGCATGCAGCAAAGCTCTCTACTTTCAACTAGTAGCAAAAGTTGCTCTAGCTCACCCACACAAACACAAACACATTCACATCCACTCTCTCTTTTCCTCGCTCTCCACTCTCTCTGTGTGTGTGTGCGTGTTTTATCAGCATTCTCTTTTTTATTCCAGACTACAAGAGAGAACAACAAACACTTGACAGTTATGGCTGCTGATATACAGCAAATAAACTAAATAAATCCCTTTTTGTGTAATGTCATTTTTGTGCCACTTTGTTTTAAGGCATGCCACATGAGCACCCACCCGCATGCATATATAAATAAGTGTATATGTATATGCATGTCTATCTATGTGTGTGTGTGTGTGTGTGCCTGTTAGTGACATATATGAGTCATGAGCTGTGGCTATGTGCGTGCAGCCATTGTCATTGTTTTCAATTGCAAATTGACGCTGACCAAAAGTATGTAACACTTTTTTTCCTGAACCCAAATGCTTGACATTGTATACTATTTATATACATGCATGTGTATATATGCATGGTACCTACGTACATACATACACACTTTCACGTGCAGTTAGTGTGCTATGGAAAATGAGTAGAATAAAGCAGAACCACATCGTTGTCATTGGCACTTCATTAATGCTGCCAAAATCTATAGACACGCTCACACACACACACACACACGCTCACTTACATGCATGTACACACAACCAAGGTATTCAAACACACACACTTGTTCACACAAATTAGCCAAACCCTTGCGTTTATACCCATTGGCCATGTTTAACGCATATTTCCCCTTAGCGCTATGACGGTCTATTGTCCTTTTAGATGCTATTATTGCTGTTGTTGCCGTTGTTGTTGCTGTTGCTGTTGCTGTTGCTGTTACTGTTGTTGCTGTTGCTGTTGTTGTTGCTCTTGTGGTAACGCTTATTGTTGCCCCGCTGCCTCATTAAGCAGCCAAAGTCTGTGGACGAAGCTGCGGCTGCAGCTGCGTTTGCGTTTGCGGCCATTCAATACACAAGCCCAGCTGCTAAGCACTTGGCCTCTTTGCACATGCATATACAACAGCACACGAGGACATACACACACACACACACACACACACACACACACACACACATACACACACAGAAGCATAGAAGGACACACAGCACTAACAAGAGATGCAGTCATCCAGCTGCAACAAGCTTGCCCCATTGTCATCCCATTGGGAGATTGTATGTATTTGTATTCCATGAGCTCGCTTCCAAATGGCTTTCCTCAGAGCTCTCAATTTCTTGCAAGGATGCTTTGTGGCTCCGCAACTTGCAACTCACAGCATCGAACATTCAACATTCAACATCTAACATTCAACATCCAACTTCCTAGATGTCTTCAGTTGTGCAGCCAATGAAATTAAAATAAATATCTTCAACTCTTTGTCTTACACCTAAATGCAACATGGAACACATCTTCGGGATTATTATTCTTACTGCTAAACTGCACATACATCGCACACACATACATACATATACACGTAGACACATACATGTGGTTACATATTTAGTGCGTTATGTTCAGTTCTCACTTTTAATAGCCCACGAGCAATACTAAATTATTTTTTACACTCAGCTGCTTTCCGTTTTTATGTGAAATGAGTTCACACAGATTATATTAAAATAAAAACTAATTACAAACAGAATAGTATAAAAAGTCAGTTAAATTCTCAATATTCGAACATTGCCCAACTGTTATACACGCTGTTATACAGTGGATTAGTATAGTTTTCAATCTTACAAATATTTTCAATCGCATTTAACTGGATGCAATACCATATGAATTTATTTTCGTATTTGTCGTATACCAAAAATCAAATTACATGCTTAGGCATTTGTAGCACACACCCACACACGCCCATACACACGCACACACACTCGCAGTCATTGTTGTTGGTGTTGTTTGTGTTGGTGTGTTGTGTATAGCACAAGCCCTGAAATTCCTTTGGGGCTTTGCCAGAGTGCAATGTCTGTCAACACTAATTGTTGGCTGCCTGTCGTTGCCTGACATCTTTTGCTACAATAATGTCCTGTGTACGTGGATTGAATGGGTGTGTGCAAATCCTGTTTACATATACATACATATGTATATAATATATATACTATGCATACTCGTATGTACAGCCGCAGGCATCGTATCTCCAACTCTTTGCTCTTTATTGTCATTAGCTTTGGCACCCCTAAGAAAATGCCGGACTAAGAGTTGGCTTATGCCCGTTGGCTATTGCTTAGGCTCATTTTCGGGTGCGAGCATAATACAAATGTCAACCAGGCCAACAGCACATATACACACACACGCACACACCAAAATATATTGTACAATACATATGCATGTATATGTATATGTATATATTTAATTAAATTGGGTCAAAGCAGTTAACTAACTTGTCTTTGGATTGCCAAGTATGTTTGCATTCCATCTAATCTACATCTTAGCCATCTTAGCCCTTCGCGCTTAGTCTCTCAGTCGAGTGTTGCTGTTGTTGTTGGTGTTGTTGTTGGTGTTATTGTTGCTGCTGCTGTTTCTCTAATCTGGCATACTGTACGGTTCTCAACCGCTAAGTGGGATTGTTATAACGTAAGTTAAACTTGGGCTTTTAGCAGACATGACAAATTGCGCTCGTGGCTCGCGTCGCATAAAATCAAATTATTGTCTGCAGTTTTGGGCGTTCGCAAAATATTGCCTTTTGCGAGTTTATTAAAACTTTTGAAGGCGAAATCAAAAGAACAGCAACTCCACAAACTAGCTAACTAAGCACTCTATTAGTCCTTGGCCAGGACTCGTTAGTTGGCTTAAAACTTTTGACCTGTTGCCATATAAATACATACATACATACATATACCATACATACTCGTACATATATTGTAGTACAAGATTCTGTGCCACTCGCACAGTTATAACATTGTATTCGAAGAGTGCATAAGCAAGTTTGCACTTTTCCGAACTTTACGAGATTCTTTGCTACAATAAATAAAGTTAATTAATGGGAATGTGTCGCCGCCAGTGAAACAAGTTTCATGGTATGTGAATGAAAAATTATTTATTAGCAACTTATTAATTGCCCGCACAAGTTCAAAACTGTTATACATTTCAACAAATTATAGTTAAACAAAAGAAGTTAAACTTCTTTTTTTGTTTTTCGCCAGTTAAAATAATATTAAACAAATTCAATTGAATTAATTTAGATTTAGTTACTTAACATACAGCCGTAAACCTATTGCTGATAATATTGTAGTAATATTTTAATATTGATTAAATAGTTAAATAATTTTTAATTAAAACTTTTGCAACGCACACACACACTCACACATATATATCTTGCTTTAGCTAAAATTGTTCTAATCACTTGCTCTATGTTTGTCCTTTTAATTTACCCACAAACTAAGCTCTTTCACATTTCTTGCCGAGACACAGTCTTTGTCCAGCCTGTTGGCCATGCCAGCCCATAGCCCATTGCCCTTGTCTCCGAGGAGAATCAAGTTGAAAGTAAGAGAAACTTGCCTAATCCAATAAAAACAAGCAGCTCAGCTGCTATTGATAAGGGCCAAACGCTAGGCAACCAATCCGAATAAGCTCGGCCGACCCAAATCGGGTTTGGCTCTCTTGTCGTACTTTTCTACTATTTTTGTCTTTTTTTCTTTGTTTTGTTGCTTTTTTTTATTTATTTTCATTTTATTCGACTCAATGTGATAATCAGAATAATACTTTAGCACAGAACAGAATGGGTGCAAATTTTATTTTATTTAGCTTTTTGCTTTTTGTTTTATCATTATTTATTCCATGTTATCTCCATGTTATTTATAAAAGTTATCTAAATTTCTGAGTGTGCCACATGGTTTTCAGTCAATTTCGCCATCCATCTCTGAATGCAACTGTGAGCCACACCTGTCAAATTCTTAACTCCTTTGGCATAGCCTGGCTTATACTAGTAGACGAGTTGTAGCTTGGGTTCTTTGGATTCAATGCAAGATATCTCGTAGAAAATACTTTGACAAGCATTTAAATTTGTGGCTGTCTCTTCTGCTCAAAGCTTCACAACATTTTGCCGACTGCAATTTACAGTAAAATTTAATGCATAATTCCCGTTAGGACACTTGTGGTACTCATACACACATCCATACATTTACATACATGTACCATACAATACCATACATACACGAATGCAGATACTTGTGGTTACACTCGCAGGCACAATCTCATATCCAATTGCAGATACAAATACAGATGCCGGTACAGATACAGATGCCGATACCCGTACAAATACATATACATATGTACATACATGCAATATGCAATAGTATGTGAACACCCTCAAACACCTACATATGGTACATACATCGCAGTTTTGCACAGTTACTGCATACTAATTTTCACTATTATTAGAACACTTGTTCTTGATAGCGCACTTATCCTGCTTATTGTTATCCTTGCTCCTTCTTCTTCTTCTTGTTAACCCTCTTGTTGCCTCCTGTTGTTGATGTGGTTGCATCTGTGGGTGCCAAATAATTTAGATTGATGAGCTCCGATGAAGTAAGTGTTGCTGTATTTGTTACTGTACCTTTATCTACATCTGTTTCTGTATCTATATCTGTATCTGCATTTATTTCTATATTTGCCCCTGTATCTGTATCTGCATCTGTATATACATATGCATCTGTATCTGCATCTGTATCTGTATCTTTATTTGTATCTTTAAAGTTTTGCTTCTGCAGCTTTTACTATTTCCCCGATAATAACTTAAGGAAAGGGAGAAATTAAATTATAGGACAAGCAACTGCAAATTAAATATAATTTATTTTATGTACACACTCGTAATTACAAATTGCCCCGACCAAGAAGAGCCTGTTAGCCGTTGTTATCCTTTAAGTCCCCTTTAATGCGTCTGCTACTGCCTTTGATTTTTACAATTTCAATTAGCGCTAAGCGCTGCCACCCGCCAAATGGCTGAGTGGAGTACGGAGCTGTAGTATGACATTGCCTGCGGCTGGAGAAGGATCAATGGGGGAACTGGTGGTGGTGGTGGTGGTGTGGCCTAGTGGGGCAGTTGGGTTGTGTTGTGGCAACTGTGAGCTGGTTGTGGATGCTGCAAGGATTTACAGCCGTTGATTATTACATAACAAGCGAAAGTAAATTTCTACGTTTAGCGCACAAAATTTATGTTAATTTCACTGTAGCAGCCACTGGAATTGAAAGGATGTCAGTAGCAGATTAAAGGAGGTGTGGCACTTGTCATTTGTGTGTGTGTGTGTGTGTGTGTAAGTGTATGTGTGTGTTAATGTGTGCAGCAATCAGCTAATCGCTGTATGTTGCCTGAGTGCCTCATTGTTCGCCGACGTTGTACGCGATGTACGTTGACAACTTGGTAGATACGCAAGATATTGTATGTTAACTACAATAGTTGGATGCACTCATGAATAAGATTTTCTCCAAATCACTAGCACAAGGCACGAGAACTCAACACAAATGCAAGTACCATATATAGTTAACAATTTAAATTTATTTATATTTTATATTGTCCGTTTGAAAAATGATTGATAGATAACACATATCGCAGAGAGTACGTTTATCTGAATCATTTCAATTTGATGCATAAAACTCACGCACACACAGAGTGCTTCAGCCTCTCTGTAGGTCTAGCGCTCTCTTGGGACCGAGTACTAATTAAATTTTGTTTGCGCTCATTAGTTAATTTACCAGATAGCTGTGACCAAAACAGAAAAATCTCCAAAACCAATATCAATTTTCAAATAATAATATTAATAAGTCAAGTAAGAATGCTGCAAGCTCAACTAAGAGATACCCTACATTTCGATTCGTAATATTTTATTTATTCATTCACATTTCTACACAAGCTCGCATTCGCATTTAGCAATAACTTTTTATATGCTTGTCTCCATTTCTTCTTGCATTTCTCTCCAATTCTCTCTAGTCTTCTCTCTCTTAGCGATTTACTGATATAATACATTGATAATCATCAGATTTTGAATAATCCACAAGGTTTAACTGTAGTTCAAAATTATTGAAGTGCGGACACGCTCGATTTAGCTGCTGATCCTTATCAAAAATATTCATATGCAAATATGTATGTATGTATGTCTCACACATGAGATCACATATGCAAGATACCTATACACATCCTTATGATACCCTGTTTATTGATTTCCCTGAAAAAAAACAGACATTTGGAACTCCAAAATACAGGGTATGGGGTTTGCAGCACACTCGCTGAATGTAGCTTTAGCAGGTGCCGTTGAAAATGACGCAGTGTGGCCGAATCAAAAAAAAATAAAAAATAAAATAAATAAAAACAACTAAATAAATAATAATAATAAATAAAAATTAAAAAAAAAAACGAAACGTAAAAGAAGGAAAAATATGAGTATATTCATTAAAACGTTAATCCGCAATCGCCAATACCCGCCTGACACCGCTTGGCACTGCTGCAGATGCAGATACATTTGCGAGAGCAGCTTCTGCGAGTATGAGTATCTTATGTGCTCGTATCTTCTTTGCGTGTGTCTGTACATTTGCATGCGTATGTGTGTGTGTGTGTGTGTTTGCATGTGTGTAAGGCACATGTGCCTCGTCTGATTGTCGCTTTGTGGCGATCGACAACATATGGCCGTTTACTGTCGCCAATGTTGTTGTCATTGTTGCTGTGAATCTTGCTGCTATTGTTGTTGTTGTTGTTACTATTGTTGCTGTTGTTGTTGTTGTGACTGGTAATGTCGCTGGCAACAAATTAGATAAACACGAAGATCAGAAACGGCTGCAAAATGTCCACTGATCAATTCGAATGTTCTCATATGAATGCCTAATTATTCCCACAGGGATCTCAATGTTGTTGCCGACTGTCGTTCCGGAGAATTTAATATGCGATGGTTTAACCCGTGCTCGGACTCGGTATACTCGGTGCGTGCTCCAACTTGTGTATAAAAATATACATATACACAAAGTGTATTGTATCTACTATGTTGTGAATGCCAGCATATCGCCTATCAGTCAATGTCTGCACTGAACCGTGTCTAGAGATCAGTAAAGTTCGACTGTTTAGTTTCCATAAATATTTGGATTGACGCGTAGAGCAACTCATTTGATATCATGGAGTTCTTTGCAACGGGTGCATTTCAACAGCTCTACAACGATCTGGATGAGCCGGCGATGAATGCCACTGGCGGTGATTTCTATGCCAGCTTTGGCCAGAGTCTGTTGCATCAGACGGAGGTCGCAACAGACACATTGGATTCCGAATATGTGGATATCAATTTATGCAGTGGCTACGAGCCAGGTGGTGTTGATTATTACGGCATCATAGCACTCGATAGCAACAACAATAATATTAGCAGCACCAGCAACAGCAACAGCAACAACTACAACAGTAACAACATTGGCAACAATTGCTCAAGCAACAGCAGCGAAGATCACCAGCTGATTTTTGACTTTAGCGATCCTGGACCAGCATTTGCAGCGGTTTCATTGCCTCCGGATCTTAGCGATTGGGAGCAGCGGCTGCTCGATCATTTTGTGGAAATACCAGAGCTTATTGACATCCTTCCAGAGCGTACGCCACTCTGCACGGATATGTGCGATGATTTTTTGCAGGAGAGCAACAACAATCTTCGTCTAGCCGCTCCAAGTTCACCTGCTGCATCCGAATCGGCAATTGGCTCGGCACCAATGCAGCTCAGTCAGAATGCCGCCGGTGAAAAGGGCTATTTGTGCACCTTTGGTAGCTGCGAGAAACTCTACGCAAAGCCCGCTCACCTCAAGGCCCATCTGCGGCGGCATCTCGGTGAAAAGCCGTATGCATGCAGCTGGCCAGACTGCAGTTGGCGTTTCTCGCGCTCGGACGAGCTTGCCCGCCATCGACGTTCCCATTCCGGAGTCAAGCCCTACAAATGCGACTACTGCGCCAAGTGCTTTGCCCGCTCCGATCATCTAACCAAGCACCGCAAGGTGCACGAGCGCCGGCTCCTGGCTGCTACCCGATCTGGAAAACTGATACCCAATGGTCCATTGCCTCAGAGCGTTTACGCGGTGCGTCCGGGTCGTAAGCGCAAGAATCAGCTGTGACATTGTGCATCGTGGTTCGCTCAACCAGTTCGTGGAATACAAAAACCTTGAATTAAAGTTTTATATAATAAATATCTTTTCCTGTAGTTTTTTTTTTTTTTTTTTTTTTTGTGAGAAATAAATATACTATATATAAAATGTATTTAAAAACAAGAGGCTGGACTTGTATGTAAAGTAAAAGATTCACTGTCCCTAAACAGAAATCAACAATAATAAAAATAAAGAAATCAATTTACAAATTTGTATACATAACAAATAAAATAAATTTTGAAAAGATAACTTTCTAATAAAAATATGAATGCTGAAATAAAAAAACTGAAAATTTAGCAGTCATTACTTTAATATATTTCATAACTATATTTATCAGAAAAAGTTCAAAGTTAAAAAAAGACTAGTATGAATGTTAGTCGAGCGTGTGCATTGTTTAATTTGAAGGGTTGTATGCTCATGCACTTTTAGAAGGATGAAATGCATTGAATTGATTACTTTTTGTACACATACTCATTTGCACGACGAAGTTCTAGGACTCATGCTCATGGGTTTTGTGCATAAGTTCGCTATAAAAAGATTATTAGCTAAGGTCTGGTTGTTTCAGGATGAGACCGAAGCAAGTGAGCTATGTGACCCATAGAAGGGTAATTAAGTTGTTTTTCTTTTGCTCATACATATGTACGAGTATTTGCATTTATGGTATGTACATATATGCAGATGTATGTATGTATATATAGCAAGCGCCACGTTGCCTGTAGTCTGCAACTACAATACAATGCCATTTGCAACTGTAAGTGCAACTCCGATTTCGACTTCGACTCTGTCGAGTCTTCAATTGCAACTGCTTCCAGGAGCGTTATCCTTTATATGCTGTCATATTGCATACTTTACGGCTTTCAGCGCGAGTGCTTTTCTACATTTCAAGAAAATTTACTGCCCAACTTGCTTATACTCGTAGTATAATGGCATTTACTTTATACAAACGACGCGTCGTTGCCATCGCCATTGTCCCGCTGTGCCTCCTCCTTCAGTGGTGCCACGTAACACCTCTTAAGGACCCCCCCCTCTGTGCACTATGGGCACAATTATGACAAATTCGACCATTAATTAGCCCGAACACTCTTATAACAATATTCTCAGTTTCAACATTTGAAATCGGTGTGGTAATTTTTGATAAATTTTTATGTACTATAAAATGCTGCTTTAACTTACAATAAATTGTACAATAATTAAATTTCCGACAAGTTGTTCTTCTCAATGGGAATGTTGCCTTTGTTGCTTATGCAGAATTTCACAACAATTATTGCGCACCCATCGTGCTTTGGCATTTACACGTTGCCATCTCTCTTTCCTCTCTATCTGCTTATTCTCTCTCATTCGTCTGGCACTCATTAAGGCGAACTTTGTAACTTCCGTCGTTGCATATTGCAGCAGACAACAACAACAACCAACGTGAACAACAATTTATACTTATTCGAAAGTAATTAGCATAAAAATAAATAAAACTCATTAAGTGATGTTGTTTTTATCTATTTACCGTTTGATAAAGCGACGCGTCGCGACAGCGATGATAGACAAACGGTGAAAGAAACAGTGAAATAAATAAACAGTGACACGGTTATCAGTGATAGAATATTTTTTTATTATAGAAGCCAACAATCATATTTAAAGACTCCATGACTCCACAATTTAATCAAGTATGTTAATGATTTGTATTTAGCTCAGATTACTGTGCCATTCGTATATATGACAGGTCGGCATTGACAAAGTCTTCGATATCGAAGTACTCAGCGCTATGTGTTACAAGAAATTCGAAAAAGTCGTGTACGTACTCGAGCACACTTTTCTTAGTCCAGTAATGCAATGCTGAATACTTTAACAGAGTACTGAGGCGTACAAAAAGTCGCATTAAATGATATGAGCCGTACATTTCGGACGGTGGAAGATCGCGATGTTGCTGTATAGTATTGGCATACTGGAGACGCTCAAACTTGTACAACAATTGCGATCCAAGCATCACATTAAAGTACTCTATGATGCCATCACCGAAACCTTCAATGGTCACCTCTTCACTTTCACCGGTGGACTGTTGTGAGTTCTTGTATGCCAAATACTGATCGACTATCTTTTGCGCAGTTACCTTGGCTGGTAGCTCCAACAACTTGCGCTCACGCACCACAGCATACCAATCGTCAGCTAGAAATTGCTTTAGTGGATTTGGTATGTTGATTTGTATTTCATCCATCGTTGTACTATTACTTTCTTCGGACTGTTCCGATGGTGCAGCCATCGCAGCCAAAGCATTCCGCGAGAGCATGCGATTGGTTTGAGGTCGTGGTGCAGCAGCACCCTCATCTTTAGTTATAGCTGCGGCTGCAGCACCCTCATCTTTAGTTATGACTGCGGCTGCAGCACCCTCATCTCCAGTTATGACTGCGGCTGCAGCACCCTCATCTTCAGTTATGACTGCGGCTGCAGCACCCTCATCTTTAGTTATGACTGCGGCTGCAGCAGCCTCATCTTCAGTTATGTCTTCGACTGCAGCACCCTCATCTTCAGTTATGCCTTCGACTGCAGCACCCTCATCTTTAGTTATAACTGCGGCTGCAGCACCCTCATCTTCAGTTATGACTGCGGCTGCAGCAGCCTCATCTTCAGTTATGTCTTCGACTGCAGCACCCTCTGTTTTATCATCGCCATTGGTACTCGGCATGTTAGAGGTATCGGCACGAGATTTCTTGGCAGCTTGCTCCATTTTCACGGCCTTTGCGTTCTTCTTTTCGTTGTCCTTCTTAGAACGCTCGCTGTACTCACGCGCAATTTCTTCCTGGCGTTTAACGTTGTCATCATTGTATTTTATCAAACGACATTCAGGCACCCACTCGTCCCATTTCTTGCTCCAGCCTTCGTAATGAATGTAATATTCAACCGGCGAATTACCAGGTTTTGTTTTAATCACATTTGCTTCGTGGATAAGAAGAGCGTGGCGGCAGAGCACGCGCTCTCCAATAGCAAATAATGTTGGTTTTTCGGATGTTGGCAAATTGTCCATTTTAGCCAGTTCTTACCTCTTCGAGTTTTTTTTATGAAATGCAAGCGTCACTACAGTTTTGCGTAAGTTGACAGTTCTTAAATGCTAGGGCTACCAAAAAATATCAAAATATCAATAACATATATCGATATTTTTTAAAGATACAAATATCTAAATCGTGATTTTTTTTGCAATTAAATATTGATATATCTCTTTTTTGATATTTGATTTTTTCATTCTCCATCAATTTAAACGTTTTTCAAATTATCCGTTTGTAAACATAACATTACTATCGATTTTTATCGATTGTCCAGTCGGCAACACTATTATAGTCGAGGAGTGTTGTGTAACGTGTAGGGAACAGCTGATTGTAAAAGACCGGGATTCTGATGGAAAAACGCGGTAACGCTAGAATAGAAAGAGAATGGAATGAAAAGAGAATCTAAATGTAAGAATAGCATCCGCACTCTAATTGTAAAGTTATTGTGAAATATAACAAGTTTAAAGATTGTGAAGTAGGATGATGATATACTATTGCGCTACTATGGAGATATAAATATGATATGTTTAAACGTTAGAGTTTTGGGCCGGGAACAACGCCATCGTAGACAGGTTGGCAATGCGCTGGAAGCTTTGTGTTATCGGAAGGTAGCCCCGGGCCACGTCCGAAACGAAAGCAGAGTTTGTATGGCGTCCGGTCGTTTTTGCTTATGGAAGCGAACGCAACCATAGTATAAATCGCTTGCAGTAGAAGGACTGATCATCATATATCAGAACGCGTGTTTTTGAAATCGGTTGAGCCAGCATTTTGGGAAATTAATATTTCAGAATTATTATTATTTCTAATCAGTCTGAAATAAACTGTTCATATAACACAATTTTTAGGGTCTCACATTTAACAATTTTCCGTTCATATTTATAAATTTCAAATTCACTTTGTTAATGCAAATTAAAAATTATTGTAAAACAAACTGAACAACCATTCGCCGTCATTTGATAAAAAAAATTTGCTAATAGGAAGATGCTACATTAACGGTGCAGTGGAAATAGCCTATCAGATGAAAAGCGAACCTTGCCACCTTGTCAAAAACAGTAATGTAATGTTAATGTTTATGTTATGTAAACATAATGTAAATGTAAACGAAATGCACCTTCGTTTAATCGTTCAATTTCTGAGAATGAAATTAAATTTTAATTTACGGAAACTAACAAAGATTTTTAAATATACAAAAATCTTAAATATTGATATGTTACGAATAGCATAGATGACATTTTAGCTAGAAATCGATTTAACAGAGCATATTTAATTGAAGCACACATATTACAGAGTCGTTCCTCTGCCACAAGAACACGCGCATTGCCGCGTCCTGTTAAGGTCGTCGTTCCATTACAAAAAACGCCGCGTTTTCTGTTAAGCTAACATATAAATAACAGACACAGCTAAAAGCATAAAATATGTACATAATCAAATTCCATATTTGAATAATTCGAATAGGAAATATTCAAAATATTTTCTCAAAATATTTTTAAAACATTGAATATGTTGTTCATATAAGAAAGTATTTCATATTAAATGTAAAATAACAATGAAAACTAAATTGAATATTTCTTTTATTATTATTGTATTATTTCTTGCATTCTACCCGCCTTTTAAACTTCAGTCGACATGCACCACGTAAATGCATTAAATGCATTAAATACTTAAGACCATGTCCTCCCTCATCTGGAACCCGTAATTGTGCATGTGGTTGTGTATCATAATCCACAGCTGCTGTATGTATGCGTGTATGTATGAATGTATATGCTGTGTTGGCCAAGTATGAGTACTCGTAAATGACAGCTTTTAGCGACTTAAAAATACATTTAAGTTTTGGTAACTGCTTTAAGCTGCGTGTGCATACTTCAGTTGTAATTTTAATTAGATGCTCTGTAATGAAAGCAGCATTACTTTTTACCAAGCTGGCATATACATTTACCATTCCCACGATACACATAACAACAATGCATAGATATACACATATAGATGTAGATATTATATATATATATATATATAGCTGAATCTGAAAGCGTGTGGCAACAGTCGGAGACAAAGCGCGATATAGTATGTACTAAGAGAATTCAATTAAATGTTCATCAAAAACTACAGCGAAAAATAGAGCACAAAGATAAGAACAGTAGCGAACAAAGAATAGAAACGATAACGGGGGATGGCGATGGTGATAATGATGATTACAATGGCAATGACAATGGCAATGGTACTGGCAACGGATGCGATGATGATGATGATGATGATGATGATGACGATGAATGAACACTAAGCTGTTGCCATAACTATGGCTGTGACTGTAATTGTCACTGTGACTGTGACTATGAGTGTGACTGTGAATGTGACTATTACTGTGATTCTGATTCTGACTCTGGCTCTGACTCTGACTCTGACTTTGTTACTGATTCTGATTCTGATTCCAACTTTGGGACTGTAATCAGCGCGAGGTGCACAGCTTGTGGAAGGCGAACAACGCCGAGCACAAAAGTTATAAAATTCCAAATAGATAGTAATTGCAACAGTTTCCTCTCTTTACCACCCTCTCTCACACACACTCTCTCTCTTTCTCTCTCTCTCGATTGCTCTTCCTTATTGTCATTCTGCCTGTGTGTGGCTAGTGAAAATAAGCAGGAAACGGGAAATTACAAATGATACGGAAATAATATGATATCATGAATCATTTTTACGAGAATCGAGACTTTGATTCTCTTGGGCAAATGATGCTCTGCCGCTTAGTTACTATGCTAACTTCTCTCTCTCTCTCTCTCTGTCTCTCTCTCTCTCTCGGTCTCTCTCGTTTTATTTTTCTATTTTTTTTTTTTTTTGCTTTCTTTGCGCTTGTTCTGTGAGATGCGGCCTTTTGTTGAATGTGACAGCATTGGAATTGGAATGCATGTGCAACACTTTAGAGTCAACAAATTTGCATTGGTGGCGCCCAACTGGCGACAACCGCACAAATAATGTCAACAACATGGCAAGCCATCAATAAAGGCAGTCGACAGCTGGCATCGAATTCCCATTTCCATACCCATACCCATTCCCGTACCCATACCCATACCCATACCCATTCCCGTACCCATTTCCATACTCAAACCCATGTCGATTCCCATGCCCATACCTTTTATCCATGCCGATGTCTAAACCCATTCCCATTCCAAATCCATTGCCAATTCTCTCATTTCTCTTTCCCCCCTTTGTCCACCTTTTCCCTTTCGCATTTTAATGCCTGGTGCTAAAGTCTACTCCAAGCGTTTTAGGAGCGGTCAGAAAGTTGGTTAGACTGCATATGAGCAGAGCTCTTTATTTCTTTCCTCTCTCATGCACTATTCGTCCCCCTCTCTATCTCTATCTCTTTCTCAGTATCCCACACTCCATTTGTACCGCATTTTTTTGTTCAATTCGATTTATGAAAGTGCAAACGCTTTTACACTGGACTTAAAGTGCGATTTGAACCTTAAGTTGGAAGCGCAGCTGGTGTGGCCATTCATTCGATTGGATATAGTTAGTTATATAGACATACTAAATGTGTATCTGTATGGATGCGGGGGAGGGGCGGCGACAGGGGTGCGTATAAAAATGTGCGACATTTTAAGGAAAGGATAAAGCATTTCAACTGATAAACTTAATAAACTCATTTATTTATGTTACTACAATATAATAGTTTCAAATAGTTTTATTATGTAGGTAAAAGTGAATATAGTCTTTAAGCAATTAATTGATATAAATTTATTAAATATACACATATATATATACACATATGTATGAATACCGTTTTTTTTTTTTTTTTTTGTTGGACTTATGCAGGCGTATTAAGCACTCGCATATCTTAAGTATTAATCTTACGAAACTATTTTAGCAATGGGTCCGACAAAAGAAGATTGAAAAGTCGCCGAACAATAGCAACTTTTTTAGAAGTTCATAAAACAATTAAACATTCTTTGGGCATTTCTTTACTTTTAATTATAAAATTTCCAAACAGTTTTTCCTTTTGAAGTTTTTTTTTTAAACGGGCAAGAAAACAAACAAAAGCAGGAGGGGACAAAAAATCGCAGGCGATAAAAAGTAAAAACAAAATCCTAATTTCTTCGATAGTATTAAAGATGGGAAATTCGGAAAATCAAGTATAACAGGTTATACAAGATTTCATCATGTATTTTAAAGTTCAATCAAAAAAAAAAGAAATTAACAAGAACATATAATATAATATTATATTGTATAAAATAAAGAATAAAGAATGCAAAATATTTAAAATATAGAATATAGCATATAGAATATATAATATAAAATATAGTATATAAAATTTAGCATACAGCATACAAAATTTAAAATTTTTAATTTATATATATAAAATTCTTTGAACGCATAGCAATAGCTAAAAATTTGGAAAAATCACAGTAGCTTCCTATTATGATGTAGGTAAGTACTAAGAAATGATTAACATTTAATTGATAACGTTGTAATGCATACACACACATGCATATTTCGGTTAATATGTGTGTGTGTTTTTTTGTGACTATACGTATGTGTTTTTTGTTTTTGTTTTTGGAAAACACTACCACCGCGCCCCCGCGGGATCACGGGCATACATATGTGCGGTAATATATTCGTTTTGTAATAATAATAATAATAATAATAAATTTAATGAAAATATAATAAAAAAATTAATTGGACACAAATACACATAGAGTTTGCTTATCTATTATATTAATTTTCTAATAATCTATTAAGAGTGAATGGAAATGTCTCAACATTTTGAGTATTGTTTTTATGCCTGTATGTATGTATGTATGTACATACATAATATTAATCTATCATCACATCCGCCCGACGATGAATTGAGCCCGGGTCACCCGCGTTACAGGCGGTAATATTGACCATTATATCGCGGACACCAATATGTAGGTGTGTACATATGTTTAAATGTATGTACGCCGGTGACAAGTCACTCGGTGGCGTGGCAATGGATCGAAAAGTGATTTTTAATTTTCTCTTTGTTATTAAAGAAATCATTTAAGAAACGAGTGGCGAAGCACGGCGGAATTGCTAGTATGGCATATTTATTTTCCATATGCAGACCTAATTAAAATTGAAATATATCCATAAGCAGATACACACTTACCTCATGAGCTACTCAATTTATTTGTAATCTAGATACATATATACATATTTTTGATAGTCATCATTATTTTTAACAAAATAATAGTAAATATCTGATGAAATAATACAAAATAATTGGGTCATATTCGTATTTTCGAATTATAGTATTATTAATTTTTAATTATTTGTATTTTGTATTTTCTCGTTTTGTAGCGGCCGTGGGCACAGTTTGATTCAAATTTCAAAATCATGTTTAAAGTGGGCATAGGCGAGAAACCGCAGGCACCGGAGACTCTGTCCCAGGAAGGACATGACTTCATCAACTACTACCTGCAGCAGGATCCGAAGCAGCGCCTCTCAGCTATCCATTTGCTGGAGCATAATTTCTGCAAGGTGAGTAAATCGACCAACCAAACAGTTTAACCAGTGTCCCGATCTCTAATCATAATCATAATCGTTTTTTCCTATACTCCACAGTCTGGCCGGGATAAGGAGTGCAGCAGCGAGCATCTGCAAGCTCAGATGCGAGGATCATTTCGGCGCAACGTGGCACAGAGCTAATTCTGGCCACATTTTTAGCTAATGGAAAAATGTTTTATATTTTTGTTTGTACTGTATGAATGTAAACACGCGACCAGAGGTCGACCTGTACTGTAACCACGCCTAGTTTTATGCTTGGACAATAAACAAATCCTACGAAATGCACTTCCAGTCGATCCTTGGACCTGATCTAACGCAACAACTAAAAATTAGTTAAAGGATTTGCTGATCTGAAGCTGTAATTCAATTTTTATTCAACTTTCAATACAAATATTGAAATTTCTTTGGATCGGCTCATTGTGCTTTGAATTTATATAGCGTAATTTGGATCTACCGTGGTTACGGGTGTCATCTCCGTTGTGGTATCCTGCGCCTTGATGAATGGAGCGCACAGCAACAATACCAAGCACAGGCTCATTAGCAACTGCAGGACTAAAATTTCAGATAAAAATCGATTGAAATCGTTGAGATTCGCATCCTTTGTTCGGGTGAAACTCTGTTGCTGCACTTACGTTTCATTTTGCTCTCTTGCCTTTCTATAACTGATGGCTAAACACGCTCGATCGGGCCTCTTATATGCTCGAGGCTAATCAAAGAATTCGTTTTTAATTAAATTTGGAATATTAAACAATTAATTAACGCATGGCGCTAATTAACAACGCTATTAAACTAACGAATATAGCATAAAGCAAAATGAAAACATTTAATTGATAACGTTGTAATGCATACGCACACATGCATATATCTGCCAATATGTGTGTGTGTTTTTTGTGCCTATGTATGTATGTGTTTTTTGTTTTTGTTTTTGAAAAACACTTCCACCGCGCCCCCGCGGGATCAAGGGCATACATATGTGCGGTAATATATTCGTTTTGTAATACTTAATACTAAATTTAATGAAAATATAGAAAAAAAATTAATTGGACACAAATACACATAGAGTTTGCTTATCTATTATATTAATTTTCTAATAATCTATTAAGAGTGAATGGAAATGTCTCAACATTTTGAGTATTTTTATTATGCCTGTATGTATGTATGTATGTATGTACATACATAATATTAATCTATCATCACATCCGCCCGACGATGAATTGAGCCCGGGTCACCCGCGTTACAGGCGGTAATATTGACCACTATATCGCGGTCACCAATATGTATGTATGTACATATATTTAAATGTGACAAGTCTCTCGGTGGTTTTAATTTTCTCTTTGTTATTAAAGAAAATTAAGAAACGAGTGGCGAAGCACGGCGGGATTGCTAGTATAGAATAATGAATATAGAATATAAAATACATATATAAAATATAGAATACAGATTTTTATTACAGAAAATTGAATATAGAATATAGAATATAGAATATAGAATATAGAATATAGAAAATAGAATATAGAATATAGAATATAGCATATAGAATATAGAATATGTACTTGTACTTATAAATATTTTCTTGAGTTTGTCGTTGGCGTATGTAATTTTCTAAAATCAATTTTATGTCAAGTGGTATGCGGCAAATGGCATATGGCATGTGGGATGTACCAAACAAAGAGAGGTAAGTGGCGAGTGGCAAACGGGAAGAGGAAAGTGGCAAGTGGCAAGTGTCAATTGGCAATTGGCAATTGTCTGGCAACCGCCGCCGCCAGCAATGGCGCCGCATTAAAGTCAATTTTCGGACAGGCATCACAGTTTGAGATGCTAATGAACTTAAGTAATGGGCGCGCAATCCATGGCCCAGCAAGGACTCGCTGGCCAAGTCTAGGCTCGTCAGGTTGTTGGGGTTCGCTTGAGCAGCCACGTTTAACAATTTGCAGCCTTAATGTGGCACCAAAGTGTTAAAGTCCAGGCCCCATAAGTTGTCGACCAAATGGGCGGTTGTTTTAATGTATGGCACATGCACGTGCCCAGCTAGCGCTTTCAACAACGATCCGGGCCCAAGTCCGGGTCGAGTTATATGGCCCAGTTAGAGGAGAAACAGAAACAGAACCACGAACAGAGACAGTGTCAAGGGGTTGGGGCACTTAATTATGAGGCCAACCCTTGCTATTAAAATAACTTGGGCAATATCTAATGTGGTAACGTCCTACAATATATATATACCCAACTAAACTATAGAGAAGAATGGACACATAAGCACTGTACGTATTTTGATATCGACGAAAAATTGTTGGCCATTTTGTGTAGGCACATGGCCCGGAAATGGTTAACGGGGACTGGCGGGCAACGGCGGGTAACAGAAACGGTAACATTGACGGTTGTATGGTTGTACGGCCGTACCATAGAGCATCGGGTTTAAAGTGTAATTTCTGTGGTTACATTTGTTAAACATAAATCTAATGGATATTAATACAAGTTATCCTCTCTGCCAATCTCCGTACTATCCCCCTTCCCACCACCACCCGGCCATTTTCTCTCCTCTCCCATTGTACCGGTACGTACGTGTGCCTGTGTATTTTACGTGCCATGGCCGTTGGGTTCTATTCTGTGTTTTCGTTTTTTTTGTTTTTTTTTGGGGTTTGTGGCGCTTCAGGTCTGGTGTACGGTTCTCGTCTCACTAGCGATTTCCGGCATTTGCTGGTTTATTATAATTCAACACGAATATGTGTGCTTCCAGTCTTTCTACCTCCCTCTTTTTTCTCTCTCTCTCTCTCTCTTTCTCTCTCTTTCGCTCTCTCTGTCTCTCTCTTTCGCTCTCTCTCTCTCTCTCTCTCTCTCTCTCTCTCTCTCTTTCCCTGTGTGTTTGTGTGTGTCGGGGACTAGTCGTGTTCTACATTAAGTTGCTGCCAACATCAAAATATTTCAATTTTGCAGTTCGCTCTGCGGCCGTTTTGGCATTTCAATGTTTTTCACCGGGTCAGTTTTTGGACTAGCCTATTTGTTGGACAAGGATACACTAGAGTAGGGTGGGCTGGGTTCTACTTTAATGCCATAAAAAGGCCATATCCGGCTTGTGTATGAGATTTTATGCGCTTTATGCATTGGGTAGTGGGCGGACGCTGATATTAATTAGATCAGCGGGAATGGTTTGTTTTTTCTTTTTGTTTGTGTCAGATTTAGCCATCGGATTTTGCCGAACCACAGCTGAAAATCTATTTGCATAAATGTGTGTGTATATGTGTACATACACATGCATATATGCATGGCCTACGAAGGTGGCCAAAATTTATGACTTTTGCGGTTGCATTTGCTTAGCAGAAGCCAACAACTGATAAAGGTCATCCAGCATACATTTGAAGAGACAGAGAGAGAGAGAGAAAGGCAGACAGATAGGGAGAGAGGATGAGAAGAAAAAGATGACAGTTCGAGAACTTCGCTGAAATGAGAGACAATCTCCTAATTGTCACAAGCGCCTCAATATGCGTTTCTAGTTGGGCCTTTCGGGAACTTTGATTAAAAAGTTTGCACGTCACCCAATGAAGCTAATCAAGCCCGAAAGCGACAGCCTATAACAGAGCCACAGAATTGCAAAGAGGTGGAGCGAGAGCGAGAGCAAGGGCAAGAGAGAACGAGAGAGAGCAAGATACGAGTAGAGTAGCAACGGCGACACTTGGCCCCAAAATAATACAAACCAAAAGTTTGTTTCAATCAATGTGGCTTGCTGGCATGCGGTAAAATAACAACAAAAACTACAGCAACAAATGGCAGAAAAACAACAATAATAATAATAGCAATAGCAACGACAACAATACCAACATCAATAACAACAATAACAACAATAACAATAATAATAACAACAACAACAAAAGCAAAGTTGTAAACGAGCACATAAATAACTTGAGTTGGCTCAGGGCGCCGGGGAGATGGTCGTCAAACGTCAATGGAATATCAATTTTAAAGCACAAGCCCATGAGCATGGCCCATGAAGAGCAGCAGAAAGAGAAGAGCTGAGCAGGGAAGAGAAGAGAAACAGAATCTGAAGTAAGAGCAGCACGAGCAGGAGCAGCAAAACCAGGACATCAGCTGCGGATGCGGATACAGATAATAGACATAGATACGGATGCGTTTCGTATGTATGTAAGATGATGTACACACACACACAGACATAGGATTGTGCACGATATGGATATGATATGGATATGAATTCGGGTCTATAACAATAACTAGATGCTGTGCCCAGAGCCAGAGCGCAAATTGAAATGCAAGCCGAAAGCCATACCATGGTGAAAGGAAAGAAATGGTTGACAGAGCAGGGGCTGAGGCTGGGGCTGGGTCTGGGGCATAGATAGGAGAAAGTGGGAGTGAAGAAAAACTGCATAACCTGAACGGAGTCAAGTGGAAACTGTGGCACAGAGCTTGATTCGCTTATCACTTGCAGAGTTGCCACCTTTCCGGTTGCTGCTGATGCAATTGTTACGTGCAACAATTGTACATTTTGTGATTGTATCTTTGGCAGTTGACTGCAAGGATTTCGTATATGGTATATTTAAGGCTTCTCATTTGCATTTGTACAGTTTTAATTGTATGCCATTCAACTAGGGTTGCCACTACATGAAAATCATGTGCTTGTTTTCAAAGATAGTAGTTATCGCTTTAAAAAAAAACACAAATAATTGTTTAAACCTATTCAATTTTAAAATTAACTCAATATCACAAATATGGTGGAATTTTGTTTGGGGTTAATTATTCAATGTTCATTTAAAAAAATAAATATTAAATATACAGTTATATTTGTTTTAAGACAATTATTTTAAAGCAAGTGTTTTACTTATTTGTTGCCTTGCTGTAAGTTTTTGAACCTATATTCGATTTTTTGTCTTGAGTTAATTTTCGAAATATTTTTTTTAAACTGGGACTAATATCAAATTTTCACAAATCAAATTTGTTAATATTCGCCTCAGTGTCACCAGCTGTGAACTGGATGCAGTTTATCAGTTATTGCTCGCATTATCACAGCCAGGGTAGCCAACATCTGTCAATTTTGCGTTCAATGAATGGTCACATTTAATTCAACTGACCCCGCGAGCCACGAGCTTCACTCGAATTCGAATTCAATTCAAAATCAAAGACAACAAAAATAAAAAAATAAAAAAAAATCTTTTACTTACACCAAGCCAAGCGCAAAACTTTGTCCAATACCAAAATAAAAAAAAAACAAAAACAGAAACCAAACAAAAAATTTAAAATGTTTTAGCAAAACATCACCGAAGCTTCTATGCACTTTCCTTCCTTGAAAACGAAGACCAAATACTTTCCCGAAAAATCAATTATTGATTTTTAAAAAATATATTATTTTTAATGCGAAGCATTTTCGTTATAAGTTTTGAGATTTAAGCACACGTATGTATGTGTACATACATACATACATGTGGTACTGAGCTGTCGAAGGGTATTAAAAAATTGCAAAATAAATTGCCAGAAAAGAAAAAAATAGAGAAATGTTAGACGAGCAACAAACAGTGGGTAAAGGAATGCCGATAAACGGAAATACAAAACAAGAAATGTGCACAAATCTAATTTTCAAGCAACACGCGCTGTGCCAAACAAAAAAATTGAAAGAAAAAGGAAAAGAAAAAGAATATTAATAAGAAGAAGACAAGAACAAAAAAGAAGCAGATATTATAGTATATGGAGAATTGGCAAAGACTAAGAGCCCCAAAACCAACAACAACAACAAAAGACACAGATGACAACGACCACGAAAACGGTGTAAAAATTGAAATGAAAGTAGACACGCCAGCAACAGCAAGCACTAGCAACAACAACAACAATAGCAACAACAACAATAACAGTAACAGAAACAGCAACAACAACAACAATATCATCGGCATATGAACAACGACAGCAACAACAACAGCAACAAAAGGTACAACACTTGGCAAATGGCAACAACAAAATGAAACTTTTCAATATCCGCATCCGCTCATGAATAATAATTTATAATGGCTGCTGCCACTGCCACTGCCGCTGCCACTGCCGCTGCCAGCGGCATGCGTCGCAGTTTGCGTTGTAAAAATCGAGTGCGCCTTGGGTCCACGCACAAGCAAGGACGAAGGACGAGCAGCAATCGAGCTCTTCGTGAACCACAGCTGAGCACAGCGAATGTCTTCAGGCCGCAGCCAGCATAATACTTAACTGACGTAAAATAAAAAAAAACAAAAAAAAAAAACGCCAAAGCACTGCACTTGGGTAAGCTCGACTAAGAGATACCACGTGTCCAGGGTGCATAATGTGCACATACATTCGCACCTCTCTCTTACACACACACACACGCACATACCATATGCACATATACGCGCACACAAGCATGTGGTTTTATTGAATATGTAACAAATTTAGTTTTTGTAGCACGTGCAATCTTTGCGAAAGAAGACACACGGACAAACAGATAGACAGACAAACAGATACATAGACGGACAAGCAGACAGATAGACCGACTGATGGAATAGAATAGACAGACAGACAGATGAGCATATACTCACGGAAAAAAAAGTTGATCGAGACGATGGTTGATCCTGTTGAAGATTTACATTTCGATTAACAATACATGCTACGCTCCTTTTTACCCATTTACAATGGGTACAGCGACTAACATGAAAAACGCGCATTGGAAAAACCACAGGGAAAACCTAAAACCTATGGAAAAGCAGACAGACTCCAACTGACTACCTGACAGACTGACTGACTAACTGATGACCCTAGCAGGTGGCATATACTCGTAAAGTTATGGCTGTAAGTGAGGATATGAGTTTCATTTCATTTTCTTTTGTTTTTGTTTTTGTTTTTGTCTTGTTTTTGCTTCTTTTTTTGACTCGACTTTTCCGGGCATTTGGGGTACCATTGATGAGCCTGTCACCTGAGCCCAGCAATATCTAAGTTTATGCGGCGTTTGTGCACAATACTACGGGTGTTTTTGTTATATTTTTTGTTTTATATTTTGTGTATTTTTTTATTATTATTATTTTTTTTTTTTGCTTTGTTTTTTAGGCCATACGTGCCACGTATTACGTTATTGATGTTGATGCATATCCCTAACTAGACTATAAAAAGAGAGCTAATAAAAGCCGCATACAGTTTCGAGAGTTGCAAGTTTAGTCTTGAAGTAGCTACAAACTGTTTGACACACTAGTAGCAATGTTATGTACTTGGATTGAATTGAATTAATTTGCAGCAATTTTCATACGAAATGATAATGGAGATAAAACTTTAACTGCCACTCAAAAATCACAGCCATGAATTGATCCTTACTGTTTGCCACGTGCCACACTCGCTTAATTCCCCTGGCAATTTCTACGGCTCTCCATTAACCGCACATCAAATTCTTATTAGCGCCATTGCCGGCGCTCAATTTCAATTGATTCGTTTTGCCAAATGCCAAAAACTTTTCCAATCAGGCCCCTAAAAGGAAAGATTCGCAAGAAAAAATAAAAAATTACAATCCTTCTCAGGAGTACGCCCCTTTTCTTTTTCTTTCTCTTTTTTTTTTTTTTTTGCTCTTAGTGCGAAATTGTCTTTGCATCGCGACTTTGTCTGCGCGTTTTGATATGTTTTCATTTTCACCATCGTTGCGTGCACACTCGAAAACCCAATTAAACGCGCCATTAAATTATTTCGCAATTTGCATATATTTCGAATTTCGACTCAATAAAATTTCACACCTGAGCGCCCACTAACACACGCACACACGCACACACACACACACACGCACACAAATATATTATACTCATATGCAACCTTTATTTGCTTCTTGTTATTTTATTTTTATTTTTTATTTTATTTTGTTACATTCGTATCACGCCTGTGCGGCAATATGTACATACATTTATTATTATTATTTTTTTTTTTTTTTTATTTACTTTGTTTCTCTCTTATCAATTTCATCTTGATTTTGTTCATCTTCAAATTGTTGCGTTGTTTTTAATTCTTTATACAGCATTAATTTTTAATTAAATTTTTCTGTCTTACTTGGGGCTGTTTGGCATGCATGCCGACAAGAAAATTTCGTGTTAATATTAAGTAAATATGAAAAACTATTGCATAATAAATTTTATTGATAAACGCTCATGATTTTCCCCCGTTGCAAAAATAAAAATTATTAAAGACAAATTAAAGCCAAAAAAAAAATAAACTGTATATCGAAATAAATAAATATTTTTTGTGTAATCTACTTTTAAGAATATAAAATAAATAAAATGTTAAAATTTAATATTTTGCGTATTAATGTTTTTTGGTTTCTTTTTTTTTTTTTGTTCTTAATTTATTTATTTCATAATACGCCGCCATGTGAGCCGAGGTTGAGCAAGTTTACATCATGGATGAATTATTGGCATGCTGCCCTCGTCGAGAGCGGATGGGATATCCTTTCGTAGTTATATTTTCCTTGAAAAGTTCAACACAAAAATAAAAATAAAAACAAAAACATAAACATAAACCGTCTGCAAACCGTTGGTCTGTCTACTTTCTTAAATGGCACAGAATTGTATGCAACTCGCATATAATTTTGCAATTTGTTACCCCTTTTCTAGTTTGTAATTTTTTATGCTTTCTCTTAATTTCTTCAACTGCTTGGCACACAGCCTCCCCCCCCCCCCACGCACCCCTTCTACTGACCCTTTTCGTAATGCTGCTCCATCCGCGCCCCTAAAATCGACCACATTGTGCAATGCACGCACAGCCGCGCATATAAAATAAATAAATATAAAAAAAAAACGAAAAACATTAAAAAAAAAAACGAAAGCCATCTACATGAGGCGCATATTTAATTTTCCAAGGCCCTCCCGAACCCCACAGATCCTGTTACAAAAGGATTTCCACGGCCTGCTTTTGGCTTGGGTTCTACTGTTTTTTTAATTTTTTTTCTCTCTGCGTTTTGTGTTTGTTTTTTGTTGCATTTTGTTCGCATTTTTATTTTGTATTTTTTTTCTCTCATTCGTTTTGAGCCTTTTTCAGATGCGTTGTTATTGTTGTTGTTTTTAAATTTCATTTTATGCATACTTTATTTTTATTTCTTTCATTATTAATCGCATGTTTACACACCAGAAACGCACCGTCCTCGCTCGCATATGTGTATGTGTATATGTGTATGTGCTATTTGTGTGCGTGTATGGTTGTGGGCAATGCTTTTTAGGGCGGGGGTACGGGCCACAGTTTCTTTAAATTTCCGAACACGCTACGAACAATGTTTTAACTTGCTTTCCCCATTTTTTTTTTTTTGCTGTTTTGCTATTTTCACATTAATAGCCGCTAGATGGCGCTGTCAGCATTCAATATATTGCAGCATGGTCATTCAGATAAATCGTTATCTTCGCGATAGCGTTGAAGACATTTATCGATAACACAGGAAAAGAAATCGGGGAAGATAAAGAAGTATTGCACCTAAGCGAAAGTGGGCGATGCCGCTTTATTGGAAGAAAGTGAGAAAAAGAAGATGCTGCATTGCGAAAAGAATTGAAAAAGAGAGAGAAATGAAAAACTAAATAATGAAAACTGAACGAGTATCAAAGTTTAATTAAAATTTCGCAATGGCAAAGTTGATAAAATGTAATTTAACATTGACACAAAAAATAAGAAAAATAAAGATATCAGCAAATCCACAAACCAAATTGAAACATTGCAAGAGAGAGAAAGGTAGAGAGAGAGAGAGAGAAAGTGGTAAAAAATAGAAAGAAACAGCAAGAGAGAGTTAGGTTATAGTGACAAGTGGCAGAAGCAAAAGTAACCACAAAATCTGCTAGTAGCTAGAAGTCTAGTCTAGTCGCACACACTATGAACATATGTAGTTAGAAACAATCATGCACGCATTCACGTACACAAGCACGCACATATACACTGTTTTGTCGTGTGGCACACCCAGACGCCCACACACACACGCGCGCACACACACATACAAAAAGGGTAAAGTTGAAAAGTAAATGCTTTTTAGTTACACAAATTGCCAAACAAACAAATTCGCCAAATGCAAAAAAAAGAAATTAAAAAATAAAATACAAAATCAAATAAAAAATAAAAGGAAAGCAATTCAAACACACACACACACACACACACACACAGACACGTACATAGTCAAAAGATGGCCAGCATGCGGCTCAGTCGCAGCCATTGTCAGCTTCACAGTTTCAGATACAGCTGTAGCTCTAGTTTCACTTGCACCCAAAAAACTCGTCCAGTTAGCCCCCCTATACCCGCCAACCCATCACAATTGCCACCATTCACTGGGCGTAGAAAAACTGAAAACATTTTAGCCTCCCGCGCGGAAAAATAAAAGGAAAATTCGTGTAAGTGCACTGAAAATATAACTGCTTTTAGTTTTCACTTCCGTTTTAATACACCGCGCAACGCGCGGTTGCAATTTCTGCAAATTGCTTTGGTCGAATTGAACAACTCGTCCTTTTCGCCACACGCCCGCCCCCTCTCGCCTAAATGACCTTATTGACTATCGGTTGAAAGCAGCGTCAAGCAATTGAAATTGAATTTTGTTTTTAAATCGTCCTTAATTCTTAGTTAAAATTAAGTTTATTGCATAAACCAAAAGTCGTAAACAACTTTCCGTCAGCCAATCAAATACAGGGCCAAACAACCTGTTATAATTGAAATGGAAAATGGCAAATGAAAATTGGAAATTGAAGGCACCTTAAGACGCCTTTTCAAATCAATTAAAATGTAATTCGTTGCGCATGTTTGTATAGTGTCGGTAAGGTACGATGGTAGTCTTTAGCATGATTGAAAAGTAATTAAAATTCTCACTAATGACAATTAAAATTCCAAAACATTTAATTTTTAGACATTTAAGCAATAATTATAATTGATGCGAACAACAACAAATTTATTTAAAAGAAGCAATTTTATTAATAAATTTTGGAATTTGCAAATTTATATCTATCTACAATATCCAAATCAGAAGAGGGCAAAGTTTATTTTTAATTTATTTTTAATTCGATTGAATTGTTCTTCTTTACGTGTTATTTACTTGACTTTGTCGTGTTTCCACCTGATAGCTTGTCTTTAAGCCATAATCCATAAACTGAAATTTTCGAGTATTTGTTTATGTTAATTTTTTTTGTTTAATTATGAATATATTATAATAATGCATACGACATTATCGTTAGCTTAAAAACTGTAAATGAAATGTGCATAATATAAAACGAAAGAAAGAGAGAGAGAGAGACACAGAAAACGACTGAGACTGGGAACAAACTCTGAGACAGAGATAGAGGCAAGAGCAGTGACAGAGACAGAGACAGCTGTACACGTTGACCAAACGGAAGTGCTGTCCTAACCGGAAGCACATTTCCAAATCTATCGTGTGTGACGTAATATGAGCGACTTCCGTTTGCACTTTCCACTTCCGGAGAGTGACAAAGCGCTTTGCTATTGTCCATGCACTAGCACAGCCGCACTCAGCAAATTCTCCACAAAATACAGAAAATGTTAGACGAGTTCACACTACGAAGAGAGACTCCCCCCAAATTGAGCTAGCCCAAGATCAACAACCATTCAAGAACTTTGAACATTGCGCAAAACAGTAGACTGAAAGCCGTACACTGCGAGGCACAATTGGGAGTCCAGGAAAGTTTTAATAAAAAAACATATTTCATTTCAAATAAGAAGGCACTGAAAGGCATTGAAATATTTTGACATGGCAATTCTTAATTCCAATTGTATCGTATTCATTACAGATAAAGTATGTAATATCGATAAAAAAAAAAAAGAAATCTCTTGGCTAATATTATAATTTTCGTTAAATTGTTTCTTTTTTTTCCAGTGTATTGGCTGCTAGGACCGTGAGCAAAGCTTTTCAGCATTTTGACAAGTTATTTATGCTTTGTTGAAAATGTAGTTTTCAGCCAGAAATAACTAATAATTAAAATAACGTGCAAGCGAGCCCACTCAAAACATATTTCAGCAGTCAAAGGACTTAAGATACCCAGCCCGGGTGTATAGTTGCAAATGTCAAAATTCTGGATGCAGGGGAATACGGTGGACGAGGTCATCGACATCGTCATTCTCGCTGTCTCCGGCGTCATGTGAGACCTTTAATTATTCATGTGCATTCGGCTGTGGGCGGCAACTGGCCAAGTGCCATTTTACATGTGTTTTTCACGTGTTTTAATTAGTTTTGCAAAGTTCATCAACTGAACTTACCCTCATCAGGCCATCCACTGCATTCCCAACCAAAAATTGTGTTCCCCAACTCAGGCAACGTCCTCTTAAATAATGAACATCACAAATCAACAGCTCGTCATTAGCACACAATGCCTCGCCAGGTCAAAGAGGGCAATGCCTTTAACAAGCAAATATACATAGTATAGTATGTATATTCCGTATAATAAATAGTTGAGAAAGGGCAGCTCTCCCGCTTTTTGCTGAAATCGTATTATGTGTGTCCTTGAAGAGGCTCACTAGCCTGCGGACTGTATGGCATGCAAATAATTACAGCTGCTTTTGGGTTCAGATTAATTTTCTAATTATGGAACACAGTGTGGGATCGCCACACACATATATACATATACACCACAAGCACTTTTAAAACCGCCACTTGCTGCTCAAAGAATATCGATATCAATGTATCGATTACTTCTGTCAGAAAACCCTCTTGTTATAGCTCATGTGCGAGTATTATGTATATTATCCATTTACATAATTTCGATTTGTTTATAACTTTCGTAATTTGATCACTTTAAATTAAGCTGCACTCAATTAACTATTAATTATTTTTTATTAATTAAAGTATTTTTCTTATTTATGCATTGAATCCTGTAGACGCCAGTGAAAGAGTCTTTAAAAGTTTCTACCATTTGACACTTTGTAAAGTATCAGAATGAATATAACTTGAAAAGTTGCAGCCACTGAATGCTGCATCTGTGCGTTGCAAGCGAATATCTTAAGTTTGCCCCGAGGCTGTTCCCGTAATTAAACTGTCGTCTGTCGTTTGTCGCTTGTCGTTTGTCGTTTGTCGTATGAGTTGCGTTTTTAAGTACCTTTGGGCACGTAACAGTATTATGCCACTGTGGGATTGTCAACCTGCTGCAAATGTTATGCAAATGGGCCGCATCCGAGTCTTGAATATGATGCAGAGGCATCCACTGAAGCGCAGTCAGGCGTTTTCGATACCTCGACTTGCCTTCCTTCCCACCTCCTTCGCTTGTTCATGAACATCTTTGTTGATTTGATTTAGCAAGGTACCAGAGGTAAACAATAAGTCCGGTGAATATCCCCAAGTGGAACTGGGCAAACGGAAATAAGACGAAGGATTTGCAGTTCCAGTTCCATAAATAGCAAAAATATGTTATCTTAACCCCTTTGCTGCCACTTGCAGATGGCGAAATGTTGATCAAACTTAACTTTACACGCCACATGGTGAGCTGCTTCTTTTTTTTTATTGTTGGTCTCTACGCTTTTCTGGCAATCCGCAAATAAATAAATCTTGTCCCTGCGGGTATTCCAAATGTGTTCAATTGATGTTTTCGAATTCATTTGGAGAGCATGTGCATGGTGAAAAATTTCCACATCAAAGGATAAATTATTGTATATTGTATTGTACAAAGTGCGATTCATTCAATTGTGTTGTGTGTGGATTTCATTCTTAATTACATATATACATATGTATTAAAACATTAAGCTTAATTATTCTTATTTATTCGATTACTATACTTAAAGTTGCCATAATTTTGCAAAAGTTATTACAAAAAGAGAAATTCTTAAAATTTGTACATTCTAATTAATAGAATAATAATTGCAGAAAATTGAAATTTAATAACGGAAAATGTTCGTTAAAGAATTTTCGTTATTCGCATTTGCATTCGCATTCGCATTCGAATACTCGTATAAAAATAGTAATTTAATTAACACTCGAATTAATATATTCATAACTGTTTTGTTTTATTCAGGTCATAAAGTATTGCCTTTTATGGGTTACACATACATATATACATATATAGATATTATTGTATATGCATATTGTACATTAACATACAGTGACTTTTCCAGAAACTTATAACAAAGCTAATGAGAGCTATCCCCGTGGGATATGGCCAATTCGTGTCAATCCGTTTGCCGCCATATGTGAAATGCGTAATTAAAAATTGTAAAAAGGGTTAACAAAAAGCAAAAACAATAATAAAAAACAAATACACACAAAAATAACAAACTATTTACGAGTGCTCATATTTGAATACATGTACATACATATTGTATGTATGTTTATGTACATGATGCATATGTATGTGTATCACGTACACACATTATTTGTAATTATTATTAATTTATAGTAGGTATTGCAATGTAGTTGCCTGCAAGCATATGGCAAAAACAGAAAACTGAAAACAGAAAACTGAAAACTGAAAATTGAAAACTGAAAGCGGAAAACTGACTGACAATCGCAACAATAAATGCAAAACCGGAAATGAAAATTTGATTTGGTTTTTTCATTGGCCACGTTGCATTTTAATGAGGCGCGAGACTCGGAAAATCCTTGCGGCAAGCCCGATAATGATGCAAAAAGTGCTATCAACTTAACCGGTCCATTGTATTTGCCTTTATTAATTATGAATGTATGTGTTAATTGTGAGTGTGTTTTATGTGTGTGTGTGTGTGTATGTGTGTATGTGTGCCCATATCTGTACCAATGCGTACCAATGCCTTGGGCATTTCATTCGCATTTCTGTTTAACATACAAAATAATAAATCTATGTGTTTTTTAATGCTTCTTGTCAACACGAATATGAAATAGCATTTCCCCAAATACATTTCACTCAAATAATAAAATAAAAAATAATAAAAATATATTAAAAAATTAGTTAATATTTATTTTATAAGTGAGCGATTAGAAATTAATTTTAAAACTATTAAACAGTTGACTAAAATATTTTGAAATTAATTTGATAATATTTTTGATTTTTTAATCTTAAATACGCCAACAAATTTTGATTTGATTTTATTTTTAAGGCCTGATAGCAGTTTATTGAACATAACGTAAATTGAAAATATTATTGTTTTTGTTTTCTGTTTTTCTGCAATTTTTATTGTTGTGAGTTGGACATGTTACAAATGTTGCCAGAATGCAGAGTCAACAATATTTGTAAATGCTGCGAAATTAGCTTTGTGTTCAATGACAAATTTAATGAACATTTTATGCGGATACCAAAACAAAAAAAAAACAAAAAAAGGAACTGTGCCAAAAATACGCCTAATACGCATTCATACATATGTACATTTGTAGGTGTCTGTGTGTGTGTGTATATGTGTAGGTGGGTTGTGGGCGTGTCTCTTAAATGGTAAGCAAGTAAATCATAGCCAACAACAGCAACAAAAGCAACAACAACGGCAGCAACATCGAGTTGGTTACGCAACAAATCTGCGCCAACTGCTGCAGCAATGAAGTTTATGTTTTTTAATTAAAATTCGCTGCCCAAAGAATTGAATGAATATGTGTATGAGAGTGTGTGTGTGTGTGTGTGTGTGTGTTTGTGTATGTGTATCCGTATGCATGTTGTTATTTTCAGCTGCGCATTTATCATGAATGAAATTTTATATAGAACAACCACATTATGCGTAGATGTGCCCAGGTGCGCGTGCGGCTATTTAAAAATGGTCAGCGGTCATAAATTTCGCGCGAGCATTTCAAACACCAACACATATACATATACATGCATATACAAATAGACAGACAGACATACTATAGCACTTGTCCTAAGTCTTACAATTGTGTTTAACAAAATAATAACAAGAATTTGCTTCTAATTTTTAAAAACTTTTTTTTATTTTATTTCATACTAGCAAACCCGGCGTACGTTGCTACTCATTATTTAACTGGTAAGGTACCAGGCAAACTGAAATCTGCAGAAAGTTACTGTTGATTAATTCAAAAACATAAATTGCAAATTTCATATAGGTTAGCAAAACTTATTC
>JBAMCR010000028.1:0-88006 GCA_037075045.1 Mulgravea parasiatica
ATTATCATTATCATTATCATTATCATTATCATTATCATTATCATTATCATTATCATTATCATTATCATCATTATCATGCTGACATTTGCAACACCATATCTGGTAGCTGCAACAGTTTTATGCGTTTATTTGTACAGGTGAAAGCCAAAGCTAAACATGACCCTGACCCCGCAATAAGTATACTGTAAATAGTAATGTTGCCACACTTTGAGCCTGGTCAATAAACCAAGCACTCGTAAGATGGAAAATTACGAAATTCGACAGTTTCCCGGCGCCTTGAATTCCATTCTAAGGTCGTACTGTTTTTGTGTTTGGACTTTGAATGTTGAATCAATTTTGATTACAAAGATAACAAAAAGAAAAAAGAAAAAGCAACAACAACAAAAACAAAAACAAAAATCAAATAACCAAATCCAATAAAAAAAAAAATCAAAATCAATTCAAAACAAGTTTCCGATCACGGTTGGGCTGCTTGCGCATTTTGTGGTTGGTTGTTGCTTTTATGTTTTTTTCTCTCTTTTTTTTTGGCTTATGCAATCTGGGCCGGAGAATCAAAAAACAAAGAAAAACGGTAACAACTTTGCAGCCTTATAGTGTGCACTAGCCTACAGAAATAAAGAAAAAACAAAAACAAAAAAAAAACAAAAAACCAAAAAACGCGGCAATCTTTTGACTTAACGCCCTTAATGATTTTCAATCTAGATATTGTAGATGCAATGGAAAAGATATTCGACTACGTATACGTAATATGCATATATATATATATACATATATAGATACATACATACATATGTCTATGTATGTATATTTTGGGTAGATTCTTCTTGAATACTTCACTGATAACGTTAAATGATTGCGTCGACGCTTTTCGACAGTTTCGAGTACCGTTAGTGTTGTCCACTTAATTTCAAATCAGGCAATCTCCACATACTTTTGGTGTTAATTAATATTTTCGATCTGATTCTGCGTATGCGTATGTTAACAACGTACTTCAATATTAGAATAGAAGAAGTTTCGTTTTTTTGTTTTTTATTCAATTTGATAAAATGATAAAACTAATGGGAAGCGACAGCATAGACAACATTATAAGTTGCATAAACATATGTACATACACTTATGTATATACAAATATGCATAATAAATTATAAATATTATACTTATATATCTCGATCTATTATTGTATCTATCTATCTGTTCAAGGGTATCAAATATTCGTTAATTTGCTGTTGACTTTGTTCTTTCTAGGAATTTTGTTGTATTTTTTTTGTCTGTATTGGACATGTAAATTAGCTGTCTGCTATCTTTAAACTAATATTTGATATCTTTGATTTCTTCTTTAAGATATGCGCGGCATTTATTATTAAAGTTCCCCCAAATTGTTGTTGTTGCTGCTGTTGTTGTTGCTGTTGCTGTTGTTGCTGTTGCTGTTATTTCTGTCGGTGAGTTGCTCGATTTTCAAGGCTCCTATAGGCAATTTTGAACTTTTAATAAAGTGATAACATGTCAGTAAAGTAGCTCAAAAAAAAAAACACATACACACACACACACAAGAGCCTTTTGAGGCGCTCCAATTTGTTGGTGTTGTTGGTGTTGTTGGTGTTATTATTGCTGCTGTCTGTCTGTTAATTGCAAGTGCATATAAATTATTTGCAAATTGTATTATCGGGCGTGTCCAAATATTTGTGCGCTTGTTTGGCACCTGCCGTACCAAAGAAGGTAACATTGCCGACGCACATGTCGTATGAGTAATAAAGTCAATTTGTCAACTGCTCATCAGAAGCAACAGCAACAACATAGGCAACAACAACAGCAACAGCAGCAGTAGCAACAGCAGCAGTAGCAGCATCAGCAGGGGAGTAGGCGGCGTTGTGTAAACGATTGCTGCGATAACAGACAACAGACAACGGACAGACAATAAAAATTTTTATCAACTTTTTGCTGTAGATGCGACAGCAGCAACAACGGCAACAACAGCAACACGTCATCAACAGCGTCCACTGTGGAAAGGAGTCGTTGTAAAAAATTACGCAAAATGTGAAAAAGCAAAATACAAAAAAAAAAGAAAATAAATAAAATAAACAACATCTGCAACAACAAAAACAAAGCGAAATATTTATAACAAACAGGCAAACAACAACAATAAAGTTTATTGCAGCAAAAGGGCGAAAGTTGTTTTTGTGTAATAAACAAAAATAATAATAACAATAACAATAACATAAAATGCAATAAAACAAGGAATAATAATAAAAAAAAATTTAAAAAATAAACAACATTAAAATATTGTACAATATATAATAATACGTGCACTTACATACACACACACACACACACACACACACACACTCATCTATGAAACCGTATATCTTATAGATATACTTATAAGTATTTACATATAATTTATCTTTTGTGATAATTTAGAATAATCTAGTAAAATAGCAACAAAAAAAACATGTGCATATACATGTATACATACGGTATGTATGTAAGTGTATTTGTTTAGTTTTGGTTTATTTATGACTTTGCTTTAAATTTTATTTTATTATTTTGTAAATAAATGTGTGTGCGTGTGTGTGTGTGTTTTTTTTTGTTTGTTCCTATCTATTTGTTACAAAACTTTTGTATTACATAGTTCACAGCTTAAAAATGATTTAAATATTTTATAATCATTTGTGCTTAAGCTTTGAAAACGCCTACAAGTTTTGGGCATTATTTAAAGCAATTTTAATAAAAAGTATATGTATTTTTTTTTACTGTCTTTTTTTATATATAATAATTAGAAGGTTTCATTTTAAAATTTTAAGCATATAAGATTTTAATAACTTTTAATTAAAAATGGTGAAATCAAAGAACAATTTTTTAGACATAGAATTACATTTATAAGATTTATAAATAAAAAAAAAAATTGTTTGCCATTGAGATGAAAATATTAAAAGCGAAATTGTTAAAAAATACTTTAAATATGATTATTTTTTTTTATTGTACAATGTTGAATGCACAAATCGATTTTCAATTAATTCGTTGCTTTTTGTCCTGTTGCTTTTTGTTAATATTTTCTTGTGTATTGAAATATGTACAAGAAAAGAAATGAACGCATTAAATCGGTTTTTTTTTTTTGTTAAGTAATAATTAATTTAAGTTGATTTGCAATTGATCATTTGTAGATAGATGAAATGTCAGCTGACAAATATATCAATACATATAAATATTAAATAAATGCACAGTTAATCACAGCTGCAAAACTTATAAGAAACTGAAATATTTCAAACTGATAAAGTCATTCCATAATATACAATATAATTGCAAAAAAAAACAAAAAAAACAAAAAAAAATGGTTTAGTTGAATCAGCATACAAATAAATATACTAAAGAATTATATATCATATTGTACTTATATGTTATATCAATAGATCAGTATTAATAATATTAGACACATGAATAATGATCGATGTTTTTGTGATTGTTGTTCCTCTGTCATTTTGTTTGTTTTGTTTTTGTTTGTTTGTTTATTTTTTTTGAAAGTGTAATAAATATAAGAAATAATTTATAATATATGAGTGTAATTAGTTTTTTAAATGAAAGCTAAACCCCTACACTATATTAAGATCGAACAAGTTTTATGAGTTTTGCTCCAGTTATGGGCATGGATATAACGAGCTCGTGAACCGTTTGGAAAACTGTATTTCCATTAATCTCTCACATTTGTTACAGCTTAAACAGAGAATTATGAAATTGAATTTTAATAACGTTTACAGTTAGAACTTGTTAACTGATTTTATGCAATGCACTGTGCGAATTGTTGCTGCTCGCGTCGCTGTCGCGCAGCTGCTATAAATAATTGAAAAAGTTTGCGCTCGTCTCGTTTTTTTTTTTATTTTATTGTATTTTATTATTATTTTTTTTTTCAGTATACCCTAAATATGAGTAACATGTAAATGGGGTATCCTCAATTTAAGCAAAATTATAACATTTTTTTTCTTCCCTTTTTTGTTGTTTATTGTTTTATTCACTTTTTCTCAATTTTTCAATCATTGAATGAGAAACATCTTGCAATCAATAGATAAATACCAACATACATACACGCATGTACGTATCTATGTATATATGTATAGAGTTTGTTCCAGGGTAACCCGTAGTCGAGCTTGCATGACCTAAACAAGTGTTCTCGCTTGTTTTGTGTTGTGTATTTGTTTTTTTTTTTTGTTTTGTTTTGTTGAATTGCCTCCTGCTGTCGCGAGTATCTTCCAGTAACAAAAAAAAAAAGTATCTCTAACTGTCATTAAGTATCTGCAACTGCAGTTGTGCATGTGCGTGCGTGCTTGTGTGTGTGTGTGTGTGTGTGAGAGTGTGTTTGGCAATTTTGCGGAAGTGCATTGATTTTCCACTCAAGTGGGCACTTGACTTGAAGCTGACGCTGCTGTTGCTGCTGTGGCTGCTGCTGACGTTGGCGCTGACGCTGACGCTCAGTCAACGTAGAAATAATTTTCTCACCTTTTTGTAGCTCTCCAAAAAATGCTAATTAGTTTTCGTTGTTTGCAATTGTAAGTACATTTAATTAGAACTTTGTCTGTGTTTCTCGAGTTGATGTGTTATCGTAACAACATTCATGCAAATTCTCTCAAACAAAAAACAAAAACAAAAACAAAAAAAAAACAACAAACTGAATATAAATATATATTTTTTTGTTACAGCGGATTTCCGCTCGTAACTTGACATAAAAAAAAACACACGCAAAACAAAAATTACTTATTAATATAAATTATAATATGTTTGATGGTTGCATTTGGGATGCGCATCTTCGTGTGCAAAAAAACCACAAAACAAAAAAAAAAGGAAATGAGAAGAAAACCGAAAATAAAATACAAAATCCAAAAAGAAAGAAGAAAAACAAAATAAAGTCGAAAAGCAATGTAAATCGAAAACTAAACCTAAAGCTAAAACTGAAACCGAAACTGGTAAACTGGAACGTCGTCAGTAGTGAAAGTTTTCTATGCTGATTTCAGCTGTTTAAGCCAAAGCTAGAGCTGATGAGGAAGAAGAGCAGTAGGTGACTGTTGAGTTAAGTGGATGGATCAGTAGATCGGTGGATAAGTGGATAGGTGGATGGGTGAGACGAGATCGGATTGGCGGGTAAGGTGTGTTTTTGGGGCGGAGACTGTAAGCTAAGCTTCGGCGAGTTAAGCTATTGAAAAACTGCGCATGTGCGTTAAGCGCTTAAATAACCAGACAAACTCATGCACAACGCATGCAAACGACGACAACAACAACAACAACAACAAAAACAAAAAGTGAAATAATAAATAAAAAGAAACAAAAACACACACACACCAAAAAGAAAACAAAAGAAGCAAGTACTCGTACTACGTATACGGACTTTGACTCCGATTCATAGTTATACTCCGGTTTAGCTACAGATTCCCATATCGTATTCATGCCCATTGTAACATACGTCATACGCCCGCTTTTGGGCGAACGCTTAACGACCTTCAGCTACGGCTCGTTTTAATTGCCAAACAATTAAGACGCTATCCAGACACCCCATTGAAATGAGCGATATCATCATCATCATCATCGTCTTTATCATCTTTATCATCAGCTTAATCATTGTCATTTGAGCAACCCCTTCATGCATCTGTCCATCTGGCCATACTACATACAATATTTGTGCAATATACATACTTCTCGTATTCTCTCTCTCTCTCTGTTAACCGACATTAGCCTGCCAAAACCGGCATCAACGGCATTTCTACAAGTGCCCAGAATTCAATTACAATTGGACGTAACAATTCTTCGCTTTGACTCTTTACGGATGTGTGTTTTTTATTATTTATTTATTTATTTTTTTTTTGTGTACGAGAAATCTATTTATTGTAAGAAAGTTTCCAAATGATACTCACAAGCTTCTTCTTCTTCCGCTTCTTAAGCTTTGCATTTCTTCTTGAGTAACAAACTTCGACTTTTCTACTATTCGTTTGTTTATTTATTTATTTATTTTTTTTTTCTTTCGAAACTTGACGAGATTAACTCGGCGAAGACATCGTTTCACGGTGAGTGTTAGTTGTGTGGGGGGAAGGGGGGGGGGAGTGGGGACTGTCCACTCCGCTGATAGCATTGGGTTTCTATTTTCATTACAACCATTTCGAGTATAAACAATACTTTATACGGCTGGGAACCGTTATTTATGGTATCTGTTACTAAAACACACTGTGTGCATATTGCAATATTGGTTTATTATTATAATAAATATATAATGTGTTTTTTTTCTTTGCTTTTTTGTTCTATTTTCTTTGTGCTTGCGTCTTTTCGTCTTTTTAATTTTCTTGATTTTCTTGATTTTTGTCTTTTACGATAATATAATGTAATGTGCTTTGTGTGACATGCAGCAGGTTGAAAAGAAAATAAAGACAAGAAGAATTTTGCATTTTTGGCGCATTTTCAAACACTTATACGGTATACGGACTCTTATACAATGATCTTATACGCTGTCATTGGTCCTGCTTAAGCATGACCAGTGCCAAAAATAAATGCGATTAAAAATAAATAAAATGCGTCACTTACCGTAAGCACAACTCTTATACGTGCTGCGAGAGTGTGTGGGAGAGAGAGCCAGCCACAAGCGATCGATTCTCACGTGTCTGTGTGCAGGTGTTTGAATGTGTATGCGAGTGTGTCTGTGTGTGTGTGTGTTTGTGAAAAGCTCAAACAGGATGCGCTGCTTTGTCAAATAATAAAAAAAACGCACTTCCGTCTTGTTTTCGATTTTCGTATTATTTTTTTGTTTTGTAATTTAAAGTTTATTTTTGTTTTTTATGGTTTTTTTTTTTGGAAATTATTTATAATAATTGTTATGTGTGTAATTCAAATTTATTTGTTATTGCAGTTTATTGTTATGTAATATTGCGTATTTCTTAATTATTTTTTTTTAAGTTTAATTTATTGTTTTTTTTTTAATTTTCCGTTGAAAAATTCGCAACAACCAAAAAAAATTATAAATTGATAATTATAATATTGTATATTTATTTCTTCTTAATTTTACAGTTGGCGAGGCTCGATTGGCGGGGGCGAGTAAGTTACATTTCCGTTCGATTTCCGAAATGGTAAATCGATCAACAGAAGAAAGTATATATTGTATATATGTGCGTGTAAATATATCTGTGTATATATTTATATAATTATCATAAAATAATAATATATTTAAAATATATAATTGAATAGTTTATTTTTTTTTTTTTGTTTAGCCTTTGCTTGGCATTTAAAGTTTTCTTCCTTTTTTTCGTCTTCTTTGTAGTATATGGAAATTTGCAATTTCAAAAAAAAAAATAAAACCGAACAAAAAGCAAATGTTACAAAAATTTAGTGTCTTTTTTGCACAGCCGCGTGGTTTTTATAATTTATTTATTGTTAAGTATATATATATTTACTTTTAATTTTGATATATTTTAAAAAATTAAAAAAAAATAATTTAATTGTTTTTTTTTATGTTTTTATTTTTTTGGTAACAAAAAACACGACCAACTCGAAAACGCACTAAAACGGTATTAAAAGCCGAGACTAAAATTAACTTTGCAAGTAATTTACAAAGCGACTTGAAGCGTCGCACGAGCCGAGCGCGAGCGCGAGAGAGTGTGTGTGGAGCACGAGCGGGACACGAGTGAGATACGAGAGAGCAACGAGCGATGTTTTGGTATTGGAGTTCACTTCACTTTTGCACTTGCTGCTGACCTGCGGTTACGCTTGATCGTAGGGGGTGGTGGGTTCGCAGCAGCCGCTGCTACTGTTGCTGCTACTGCGCTGCTACTGCCTCTGCTGCTGCGTTGTTTTTTTTTTTTCTTTTTTAGTTATGGAAATTTACGTTTAGCTGGAGATGCGGCCAGATAACTGGACAAAGTGACAACGGGTCCAAACAAAACAAAAAAAAACGAAAAACAGCTGCTCGTTATCGTTGGTCGTGTGATCAAGCTTCTATGTGTGTATTTGTGTGTTTGTGTGTGGAGCGGCGCCGTCGGCAGCGGCAGCTGTTGTTGGCGTTCGGCTTGGGAATGATGTTGGCTTAAAGCCAGTCGCTACGTAATATACGCTCAGATCCTGTTTACATGCTGTCAACGTTAAAGTTAACGTCAACGTCAACGTCAACGTCGATGTTAGCGCTAACGTTAGCGTCAGCGTAAGCGTCGCTGTCACAACCAATGGGAACGACAACAGCAACAGCTGCGACGCTGCCGAGAGCGTAACACACAGAAAAAGAAATAATCTGAGCACACACCACACAGCACCCAGAGAGCGAGAGAGTGCGGCGGGAGAGTGCAAGCAAATTAAATGTGCTGCTGCTGCCGCTGCAGCTCCATACACAGCCAGCCGATGATCATAAGCTTTTATTTCGGCTCTGCTGTGCTCTGCTCTGCTCTGTAAAAGCAGCAACACATTCTGGTGTGGGTGAGCGCGCGCGCATCGTCGCTGTTAACGTCAACTGCGCAGCATCGTTGGCGCTTCGAACTTGCTTCAAACTTGCTCGATGGTGTCGTTGGTAACATTCGTTGACGGTTACGTGGGGGGCATTGGGAGGTTTAGGTGTTAACAGTTCAGCCAATCGTACGAAGCGGCGCTTTTCAACTTTCATTAGAAATTTTTGTCCGAGCATCTCTCAACCACGCCCACCAAAGACTTTAGCTGAGTCTGCGTATTTGTGTGTGTGTGTGTGTGTGTGTGTATGTGTTTGTGCTCCTTGCTGGATTTGAAGCTTGGATTCGAACTCGAACTCAAACTCAAACTCAAGCTGAAATTCAAATTCAGACTCGAACTTGGTCTAAATCTCTACTCTGGGTCTGGGTCTGGGTCTGGGTCTCTGCCGCTGTTGGTGTTGGTGTCGCTGTCGCTGCTACAGCCACAGCCGCTGGCTCTGTCTCTGTCTCTGTTGCGCCGTCGCGGTCGATGGGCTGGCAGCGACGTCTCTGCTTTTCATTTAGCATCTCTTAATGTAATAATTGCTAATAATTGCCGTTAATGAAAAATCATTTGCATGCCGCGATTGATAAAACACAAATCGCAATTCATAATCTCTGACATGCCTCCGTCTCTATCACCTCCCTCTCGTCATCATAATCATTCAACCTGTCCACCCCCTTCCCTCCCACCCTCCCCTACCTACATCACACAGCACCATGCCAAGCTGCCTCTATTTGCTCATTTCTGTGTCACTGTCAGCGTTTTCATCGTCGTCTTCGCCTTCATCTTCGTCTTCATCTTCGTCTTCATCAGTGTCTGCGTCTGCGTCTGCGTCTGCGTCAATTGTTTTATTTGATCCAAAATGCAAAACCAGCAAACAAACCAGTAAGAAAATAAATAGATTTTACATAAATGCACAAGCATGACTACCAGATACCCTGGAGAATTTAGTATGGATAGAATAAAGGCAAATTTATTGTATTAAAAAATTATTTTTAATGTACAATTTTCATGTATATCATATGCAATAATTTAAAACTTTTTTGGAACTTTTCTATTAATGTTTATATTTCTGTTTAACATTTAAGACATGTGATTTTAATACTATATTTAATAGTCTGTGTATGTATGTACATGCATATGGGTTTTGTATTTGTTATAATTATATTTTCACGGCTTAATGATACCCTTTATATTTTTAAATCGTTTTCAATGAGTTCAGCAAATTAAAAGGAAACAAAAGCAAGTGTATAACAAAAGCCTCAACAAACAAACAATAAAAATGAGAATAAAAATAAAAAAACAACATGCGCTCACATACAAAAACAATCACAATGGAAATAACAATAACTGTCCATTTTTTTATTTATTAATTATTTATTTATTTGTTTGCCTAAATAAGTAGACGTCGCAGTTTCGGCAATGTTTTTCGTCATCTGTTTTGTGTTTTTGACGTCACAAGAAAAATAAACATAAATCACATAAATACATACATACATATGTATCTCATAGAAACATATGTATATGTATCTTAAAGATACATAAACATTTATGTAGTAGTATGTAATGTCTACCTGACTGTCCTCTATTCTCTTTATTGTTACCGAAATGTCACTCTTATACAGAGTCCTCGAATTTCACAGAGCTATTTATTATTTATTTATACATATATGTATGTACGGTATATACTAGTATATATGACGAGCATTATTATTTTTAGTTCACTTGCAAGGTTTTTGTCGCATTCTTAGCTCTTATACAAAGTCTTATATTGATCTGTTGTTTCCATTAACATCGTGCCCTAAGAGATAATTCTTTACCAAAAATTAAAAAAAAGACAAATAATATAAATAAACAAGCAAGAGCATTCATATTTAACATTTTGTCACTTTCAATTTTATTTCAAATCTCGAATATAACATACACACCTACATACGAGTGTGCACTTATTTATGTAAATTTTGTTAAATTATTTATAAAATACGGGACTAGGACAATATTATTTATTTATGATAAGTTTTATAAGCTGTTACGCTTGTAATATATTTTTAGTTACAGCAAATTTAACTACAATAATTTTTTTGAAAATTGTCAAAAAATACAAGTCTTATACAAACTCGTATACTAGTAGAATTTGCCTAATATGGCATATTATACAATACTATATATCTCGTTTGATAAAATAATACAATAATATGAAATACTCGTACGTACGTATCTACAATGTTCTGTATATTAAATTGTATTCAATCTCTTATACATTATTTGTGGCACATTCTTGTCGTCTTATACAAATTTTTCCGATCATACTACTTGCTGTATAATTGCCATATTGCAGAATACCTGCCTCATACCTGATCTTGAACAAAAATAAATTTGGCACTCACTCTTATATTTTTTTGTATACTCTTAAATGTATAGAAATTCTGAAGGAAACTCATCTTAATTTGATGCACCATCAATTTGACTCGTTTCTCTTTCAAATATTATACTTCCTTACTAATCTTATACGTATGTACACATGGATGTATCTATTAGTCAGAAACGTTGACAGCTCTTACGGCTGCATACGGTCCACGTCATCCAATTAATTAATAATACATATAAGTACGTATGTATATACACAGTATATATTCTCAGAATATTTGTACATACATATACAGTACTTACAAGTAAAAAGTCAAGTTTCTTAATTGTTAATTTATTTATAAGACCGTTGGCGCAATTCAATTTACAAACGGCCTCTTTCAATTAATAAGCAAAAAATCTGCACAGATCTGCCCCAAGCCGCCCCAACGTCTGGTCTTCACCGGACAATCTATTCAATATTATAATAGATCACGTGACTTATAGTATAGATATATATATATGCATTTGAGTATATTATACATTCGAAAAACAAATCGTTGCTAAATTTTTCTCACTCTTATACTGTATGCTAACATAGTTTCCCATTCAAAATGTATGATTTTTTTGTTAATTGTATTTGTATTTTTTAGTTTTAAATAATATATTATAAATACAATAGTAAATATAGTATATATTTTAATGTTTGTATAAGAGTATATATACATACATACGTATATGATGTATATGTATACCTAGTATAGCCTATCATCGGGCGTTAATTGACGGACAGCTGATGGGGAGCCCCAGGCACGTTGCGCATTCAAATCTCGCGCCCATTTTTGCACATTAATCAAATCTGAGGCATTGTGTAACGATGACAAGTGAATAAATCCAAAGATAATAATTATGATGTATTTAAACTTGAGCTAAAAGATCATTACGCGTTGACTAACGACTGACGACTTGCATAGTTAGCGTTTATTATATGGTAAACTACAGACAAATATACATTGTATATACACGATATATACAATTTAAATGTATATGTCTAAATATGCACATGTTAAGTACTTACAAATAATCAGTAAATACGCCTAAATATATATCTATATCTATGCGCTACAATTAGCCCGACAAATGCAAATCACTTTTGCGAGTGCGGCAATTGTTTATGAATTGTGAATTTCTTAGAAATGTAAATAAAATAATAATGCAAAGCAATTATTTAATAATATAATCGTAGAGAAATTTAAATACCTACGTATCTCTACTTGACGATTTTTAAATAAAACGAAAAAAAAAGAAAACTTTTATTAATAATTTGTTTTTCTTTTATGCATTCTTATATAACAGCCAAATAAAATTTAATGTTGCATATTTTTAGGCTTCCGATAGGCAATGCATTATCCTTGTCGAAATTGCAATCAATTTCAGCACTGAAATGTTTTAATTTCAGCAAGTGCGAAGCTGTGGGCGATTTGTGTAGAGTATTTGTATGTATATAAAGTAAACATAGGGTATCATAAGGTCGTTCATGGCAAATACTTTACTTCGTAAACACAATTCGGCGTCATGATATTACCATGATTCTCAAAAACTAGGCATTATGGCAATATGGGTCAATTTGCTGTACAGATGTACATACATACCCGTATTTCTTCTCTCTCGCTCTCTTTTTTCCCCTCTCTCTCTCTCTCTCTTGCTTCTTTATTGCTGAGAGCATCGCAGTTGTCACAGTTGTCGCGTCGTATGTTTACCTTAGCACCCAACTACCGCACTTGAATTTTTAATAACCTTCTCAAGTTCACTGTTAGCGGTTGTATGTGTGTGTGTGTGTGTATGCGTGTGTGTATTTGTGTCTAGATAGCCATTCACTGTCAACTTTAATGCTGCTGCCACTGCCACTGCCACTGCGACTGCGAGTACAGCTCCCTATCAGTCCCAGCCCCGTTTACATTGGGTTAGAGCTGCGGGCGGCGAGTGTTGATTTAGCGCCAGCTCCACAATGCAAATAAATTTTAGATACACTTACGCACATACACATATACATGTATGCATACAAAACATAGATACAGATACGGATACAGATACAGATACAGATACAAATTCATATACACTTGTACAAAGCTGCTGCTGCTCAGTTTTGCCATGTAAACTTGGCCGTTTGTTTGGCCAATTAAAGACAAAATAATATACAAAATACATATACAAAAATTAAGAAATTATTTCATCAGCTGCGTTTTTGCTGCTGCCTGTTGAACAATTAATTAATTAATTATTTGTTTACATTATTGAAATTAAACTTATTGTATCTTCAACTATAACTATAACATACAACTACCGTACTTACGCGTATAATGACTTGTTTGCCTTACATAATCGGATTAATATTTTATTTATCGTTATTAATCAATAATAATACACATTCGCAACAACAGGAAAAACAGTAAAAATGGTAGAAAGCTTCATCTTTTGATATGAACTAATTAACTTATTATTAACTATATAATACTATTTGTTTTTTTTATTGTAACTGTGTCGGCAAAAACAAATTTTAAATCGTGTATATAATATACTCTAATACTTCACACACACACACACACACACACACACACACAAAAAAAAAAAAAACACTTCCCAAGTCAAGATTTTCATCTGTAGAGCTGCACTTCAATTGGCGTTAAAAGAACTCGTATAAGAGTTGTATAAGTTATAACGTAGAAGAGCAATCATTAAAGAACATTTGAATAGTTGAAATAGTTGTAGTATAAGACAGTTAGAAAGCAATTAAAAAAATAATAATAATATATGGCATATATGTATATACTCGTATGTTATTGCACATTGGGGCTATAAAGAGATAATTTGATCGCATACCTTTGAGTCCATGAACTGAAAGTAGAAATCTTGGTAATCCCCTGACTCGTTTTGCTTCTCTTTTTACCCCATCTGCACATTTCTTTTGAGTTGTTTGTCATTTTTTATCACCGAAATCGCTGTTCCATTTCACTCGACGCTTAGCCAAGTTTTAGGTTTTAAACAGTTTTGCTTTTGTTTTGGCTTGTAAGCCAGATATGAAAGATAGCCCTGCCCATGGGTCGATGATTCGATGGTTTGATGGCTTGAAACGGTAAAAAGTTTATAGAAACGAAGACAGAATCAATTCGATACTCGACGTGGCTGGGTAGTTGGGGGAGAGATGGTGCGGATATGGGGGCGTGGGAAGTGGAGAAGTGGGTAATTGGGGGATCGCTATGGCTAATGTTATCCGCATTGATATCAGGAGCGGGACAAAACGAGAGTCGCGTCGGTGCGCTTTGTATCATTAGGCAGCAGAAGTAGAGCCATCAATCTTTCAATTACAGTTGGCTTTGGCTTTGGCTTCGCTTTTTGGTATATCTACGTATAGCCCCCTTGCCTCTCTCCCTCCCTTCACTCTCCACTTCCGACCATACACTTGGAAAAATAATTTATTCTGCTGATTTTCAAAATGCATGATTTTTATTGAATTAATTAATTAATTATTATTTAATTTATATTTTATAATTATATTAGTGCTAATTAAAAACAAAGAAAAATACTTGATTAGAAATACAGTTTCTAAAAGAATGCGAATTATTTCACAAATTATTAATTTTTATTTTGGTTCAATGATTATTTTCATACGATTATTTATTTATTTATATGAGATGATTATAGTTCTTGGATCTAGTATTGCATCTTAACTAGCAATAAATTGTGGAAACAATTTTCATATTCTTTCGTTTTTTTTTTTCGAGTGTATTGCGGCCGTTTGAAAAACCGGCAGGCGTCTTGGTTGATGATTGGCAGCGTTGCCAATGTTGTCTGTGGCGACCATTGAACAGGTTGAAACCGCTTTGGGCCAGTTTGAACTAGAATCATCGACCAGCGAACGGAACGTGGACCATCGGCGCATTCAACAAATTGCTGGCTATGGCAAAAGTTAAATCCAATCCACAATCCAATCCACAATCCAATCCAATCCAAGCCAACAGCCAAAACACGACGGGGTTGTAAATAAAAACAAAAAGCAACAAAATATATATATTTAAAAAAAAAAAACAACTAAAAAAAAACACATCGTCATCTTTGTAAGCGTCTTGGAGCTGCTGCCCAAAGCAAAAGATCATGCTAATAAGCTGACAAAAAGCTGCAAGAGACCCATTAAGTTTGGCGACGCCGACACCGCTATCGATCACTTCATATGTATGTATGTATGTATGTATGTATGCATGTGTGTGTGTGTGTATGTTTAAACTTCAAAGTGCTATACGATCCAAAAACTTGTAAACAAACAAACGTAAAAAAACAATAATAAATAAAATAACTAAAAAAAAAGTCAAGTACTCGTTACACTTTGAGATAAGCTGAACCAAAAACCGATTAAAGATGGACTTAAGTATTCAGATTTTCATATTTAATTTTAGTTGGTAAATAAATTTAAAGATCATGAATCAAGCATTTAAACATTTTTATTTTATTTTTTATTTTTTATATTGATTTTTATATTGATTATAATGATGACATTCGGCTTTCATTTCTCTCAGTGTATTCAAACACGACTCATAACTTGTAACGTTCGGCAGTTGGCATAACTCATACGCAGCGTGTTCCGAATGGAGGTTAAAAGCCAAGCTCCGTCTATAAATAAATCTTGGGCTGCAACGCGCTGCAATCTGGTCTGGTGGCTTCGTATCGTATTGGATCGGTTCATATATTAACCAAACGTTTGCGCAGATGCAAAAAAATAATGATAATATTAATATTAATATTAATAATAATAATAGTAGAATAAAAATGAAAATATTACTAAACGTAAAACTGAACGTATAAAAAAAAATAGACACACACACTCAACTCGCACATTTTCACATAAAGTTTTTTGCTTTTGCAGTCGTTTGTTTTATTTTATTTTTTTTATTTATTTACTTTTTTTTTGTTTAGTTTTTGGTTTATTTATTTTTTGTTTTTTGTTTTGGGTAGTTGAATTTATTACAAATTCAGTTTTTTGTTTGTTTATTTGTTTTTAGACAGTCTATGATGGTCAAGGACGTTCATTAACCAGGCTTTGATTATTTCAACAGTTGGCAAATTGCATTTTGGGCTTTGCTTGAGACAAGGCAAAATTAAAGTCAAAATAAAAACAAAAACAAAAACAAAAAAGAACAAATTTAATGCACATATTTTAAAACTAGCAACTATTAACTTTTTGTACAAAAGAATAAATAAACAATTAAATACTTACTATAAAAACAAATATTTATAATAATCTAAAATAAGGAATAAATAAAAAAATTAATAAATACATTTTATAAATATAGTTAATATTTTATAACATATTATTTTATAGAAAGAGAGAGAGTCTCAAAATGTATATATACATATATTTGTAAGAATGATAATGTTTTAATAAAATCCAAATTAACTAGCCCACAAAATATTAAATAATTATAAATACTATATATATATATATATGTATACTATATACTCGTATATGTATATTTATGCATTATTTATTGAAATGCATTTATAATATAAAATTGCAAGTGCGCTGAGGCCAGGCTTAAAGGCTTTTCGAATGAGCCTGGGTCGAGATCTTGGATCCGGGGCCCTAATGAGACGTGATTGCACAGAATGAGCAATAATAAAATGCAATTAATTGATAAATAAAAAATAAAAATCATAAAAAGCCAAAAAAAAAAAAAAAAAAACAACAACAGTAACAAGAGCAATATCATTTCGATTTTTTTATTAACATGCTTAACGGCCTTGCGGAAAGAATAAAAAAACAAAAAACCAAAACAAAAAAATCCAACAAAAAAAAAATTAAAAAAAAAAAACTCATTGTGGCCACATAAAATGCGGCAGCGAACTCAAAAGGCAAATTGAAATTGAATTAAGGCGAAAAATAAAAAAATATATATACAAATCTTCGGACGAGGCCTGACATTCTTCGGGGTGTGGCATTGCACTGAATGGCATCAAACATTGCGCATACGCCGCGTGGAGCGACTATAAAAATCAAAAGCATAATTACTTGCAATCAGTTGAGCATGAAAGGCACATTTTATTTAAATAATGTATCAATAATAAATTCCATTTCATTAAATCAATTTCTTAAACCTAAAGAATATTTTTCAATGTAATTTATTGTAAATTTATATTTTAAAGCAATTTTATTTGAAAACTAAATATAAATTTCTTATACGCAAAATATTTTCTTATTAATTATAGTTTAAACAATTGTTTTAAACAGAATTGGTTGACATATGCAATATCAAAATTTTGTGTCAAAGCTTTAATAGAATATTTCAAGAATGTTGAAAAGTTTGGGAAATCTTTACTTGATTTTGGAAATATTTGGAAAACTGTTTGATTTCAATATATAATACAATAGTATATACAAAATTTGCTTTGTGTAAATTTTATAGCATTGCATCATTCATTCAATTAATGCGACTTTCCAAATTGATTGGATAAGAAAAAAAAAATTAAGGGAACCTAAAATTGTTTTTAATGCTCAATATAAAATAAAGATTTTGTGAAAGTCCGTCAAAAGAAAACGCCAAAAACAAAATACGAAGCAAAAATACTTTTATGCCCTATTACCATAAAATGAGCAATAATATGATAATTAAAAAAGGCAGTAGAAGGTTTATTACTATACAAACACATACATACACATACATATACATATACATATCTATATACATATACGCATGTGAAAGTGCACAATTGGAAATACAATATAAATTAAATAATAATAAATAATGTAAAATTGTATTCTTTTTTCTTCCAAATTTAGCCAATTTATTAATAATTTTTAATTTGTAGAGAAAATAAATAAAAGAACATTGTAAAATTTATATTTATTTTTTTCTTTTTCTTTTTTAATAAAATTAATTTGAAACTTATGAAGACTCGGATTGCTAATGAGACTATATCATCTGAAGAATAAAAAAAAGTGCTATTACTGCACATGTGGATGCATTATTTGAGAAGGGATACTCTGATGGGGAGGGGGGGGGGGGGTGGTTGGGTGTTGGGGTGGAACGGGAGGTGAGTAGGCTGAATGGCAAAGCAACAATTGAAATGATTAGGTTAATTAATTGTTAGATCAATAAAGCCGCATTCGGGCTGCAATAAAAGACTTGATGCGAGTAGTCGAACAATTAACTCAAATCATCTGTCATACTACTGCCAGAATGTGATGAGTACTCGTATTCGTAATTATAATGAGTGTTTTGTATTCACTCTTCTAAACACTCCCTCTCTGTCTCTCCACTCTCGTTCTCTCTCGCTCTCTAAACTCTGTACTCAGAAGCTGTGTCGCACGCCAAACAACACACACGAATAACAACAACTGTTAAGAACAAAGTGGTCGACGGAGAGATACCCTACATTGATGCACTCACTCATTATATGTGTATGTGTATGTGTATGTTATGTATTTATCATTTGGTTGTGAATTCCAATGGAAAATCAAAGTTCTCCTTTACACACATACATACATACATGTGTATGTAATGCAGTCGATGATACCCTGTGTTTTGCACAACTATCTTCAACGATCTTAGGGTATATTGACAACAAATTGACGTAGCTCATTCTAAGCATACAAACAGGCAAATATTGTTTCATTATTGTTGATATTATTTTTTTTTTTTTTCTTTTAATTTTTCATACATTTTGTTATTGTTGTTGTTTGTTTTTTTTACTTGTTGTTGCTATTTACATACATATTTATTTGCGCAACATTTCGCCGTGTCTTCGTGTCGCTTTGTCGCTTTGTCGTGTGTTTTGAGCGTCAGTTTTTCCCTGAGTTTGCCAGACAATGGCGGGAAAATTAGCACAGCTGCTTCAAAAGTCGCATTAAATGTGTATTAAATACATTAATAATAGTAAGTGTATGAAAAATATTAATACAAATATTAGTTTAACAAATTAAATAAACATCCTCACGCCCCTCGACCACAGCCCCTTCGAGAAGGAGCTTTCAAGCGATGGCCCCCTACAAAAAAAAAAAAGACAAAAACACAGAAAAAAACAAAATATCATTATAAATAAAATTAATAATAAAATAATACTCATACGTACTACAATTAACTATTTGCGCGCAAAGTGAAGATGTTTTTTTGTTTTTCATTTGTTTTAATACCCAGCATTTTATGAATAGAGGGCATATACGCTGGATAAAACACTTAAGTATTAATAATTTTAAGTTAATTTATTTTAATTCATTTCACTTTATGCATAAATAAACCTACAACTTTTTGAGCTCAGAGGATTAAATTACCAACAAGGACAATGGGATACCCACAAATTTTATGATATCCATTCAATTATTTAGGGGAAATTTTCTAATTTAATTTAAAGTCAATAAATTTAAAATTAGTTGTAGCGTCGGGTTGAAAACATTTTATAAACAATGACAGAAAATTTTCATAGTTTCCTTAATGATTTTAGTTAAATGAAACTTTTGTTAGCAGCTAAAATACCCCATCAATTAAATTCAATTTTATGGAGTATATTGAATTAAAATCATTTTTGAGAATCTTTCTTTTGTTGAAATATTCAAAAATATTTCAATATATCAAAAAGGAATTAGGCAATTCAATTTTATAGGGTATCGACAATAATCCAATACTTATGATTATGATTACCTCTTTTTGTTTATTTTATATATTGTATATTATTTATTTTTTTTTTTTTTGTGTATTTTTCAATTTACTTTTTCTCACATTTTTTCTTTGGCAATTGTATTTTATTGCTTGGAAAAAATTTCCACTTAACGTAACATAAATTGCAATTATCAATATTTTGAGTTAGGAAACTTCGAGAAACCGAAGTGCGACTTCTATCTAAATGAATATGAATACAATACAATCAAATGAATAATGAATACCAACACGATGAATACCAGACAGATTCGATTCAGGTGAATTTCGTCAGACTCCGTGCCAGACTTTGCTTAGCCTTCCGACATCGTCATCATTGGCAACATTGTGGGATTTGCCCCTCAAATAAAATAAAATACAGTAACAACAAGCGAAAATACTTAAAATATTTATTACATTTTATTGAATTTTATTTAATTTTTTTTTTGTCATGTTTTCTTTTCATATTTACGTGTCAAGATATTTATGTTTTTTGTCTAGAAAAAATAAAAAAAAATATTTTGTTGTCTTTCTCGTTGTTCGCATGTTTCAATTAATATTATTTTGTATTCGTGCTCTATTAGAAGGCATTAGCACTGGCACGCTAAGTGCTCGATATGTATGTATGTGTACATATACATATGTATATCAATATCCGTATCTTTATCTTTATTATCTGCATCTGTATCTGCATCTGTATCTGTAACTCGTATCTCAAGTTTCATTCACTGTCGCACAATATTCATGGCATTAGCAAAGCGAAAACGGAATTTTTTAATTATCGTTAATCAATGAAAAGTCCCATCACATCTTGCCTCATATCGCATTGCTTGGCATCATGTTTTGTCTTGTCTTTTCTTGTCGTTTCTCGTCATTTCTAGCCTAAAAGTCTTTTCTGAGATCGACAAATTTTGATATCGAACAAAAAATTCGCCTTACCTTCATTAGCCGAGGAGGCTTGTCCCTGCGACACATACTGAAACGAGTTTCAATAGCAATCGAATACACACATACAAACATACATATATGCATATACATATTTAACTATGCATACATATGAACATCAAAAGGAAAGCAAAAAGAAAAAGAACGAGAGACAACTTTGTAATCGTTTTTAGCCCGACACATGTCAATTCATCAAGATGTCTGTCAACGAAATGCTAAAATGAACAAAAACAAATACACACAAGACACACACAAGACACACACATACACATAAATAAATAAATATATAAATAAATATAAATTTCATCTAAATATCTGGTTTTATGGTGCGATGAACGGCTGATGATCGTTTTAGGATCGCATTATCAATGGAGTCTATTTGTTAATTTATGATCCCAAAAATGAATGGGGGATTGTATTGTATTTTGTGTGGAGAATTGTATCCCCCCCTCCTACCACTGCCCCTCCCCTCCACACCCCCCTAGGGTGTTGCCCCATTCAAGGTCGTGCATAAGATAAAAATGATGCTCAAGTCATAACTCACCTGCTATGGGCATTGGCATTATACGAGATGACTACAAAACGTATGTACATATGGATGGATGCATGAATGCATGTTTGAATGTATGTATGTGCATGTATATGTCTATGCATGTATGTATGTATACACAATAGTAACAATTTGAAATGAGAACATTCCCAAACAATTCGTCTATTGTGCTGTCATTTAAATACGAATACCCGTATTTATTTATGAATATTTTTCCCCTTTTATCAAATATACTATCCATACATATTATATATAATATTTATATATTTTTATTAATTTTATTATTTGCAAATTATAAGAAGTTTCCTCTTTTTGCCCCAGCACTTTGTACTACAAAATCATTTTCTAATTAATTATAAATAAATAACTTATGTTTTGAATTTGATAATAAAAAGAAATGATATTGAAATTAACATACAATTGTTTATTTGGTGTATACAAAAATAATACTACAATATAATACAATATTATTATACAGTTACAATAACAAATAAAATATAATCATATGTTCAGGTAAATATTTACAATTCCAATTCCAATTGGAAAATCTTGAAAATTATATGTAAATAAATGATGAGAAATTTGAACCAAATCGTAATCAAAATTCTCCGTACCAGACTCTAGATGTTACACTGTCTGGAGTTTCTCCAACTTATTGCAAATCGATTGTTATCGATCAAATTACCATAACTCTTATACTTAAATATAAGTGTTTATCTGATACTGTGTGTGTGTGTGTGTATGTGTGTGTGTGTGTAATGGTCGCCGCACCCAAAATTCAAGGAAATTCATTGTCAGCCTTCTTCTGCTTCGTCTTCTTCTACGTCTCTTCTTTGTCTCTTCTTCTTCGTCTTCCTCTTATCGAATATTGCACTCTTCTACTTGAACTCCCCCCATTCTGCAGCTTCTTCTTGTTGTTTTCTTTGATAATTTTTTGTTTTTTTGTTGTTGTGCAATAGCTAAACATAACTATTAGTTCTTTTGTCTTTTTTATTATTTTGTTTATTGTTTATTTTTATAGTTTGCTATTTTTTCTTTTGTTCTTGTTGTTGTTGTTGTTGTTGCTTGTTTCACTTGATCATTGAATGTTGCATAGTTTTTGTACTTGTCTGCGATGGCGATAACATCATAAACGACAAAAAAAAAAAACAATAAATAAATAAATAAAAAAATAAATTGATTGTTTCTTTTATTCAGTTTTTGTTTTTGTTCATTTGTGTATATTGAATTCTTTGTTTGTTTATTTATTGTTTATGTTTATTTAGCTAATGTGTTTGTTGTTTTCGCTGCTGTTTTTTCTTATTGTTGTTGTTGTTGTTGTTGTTGCTGCTGTTTGTTTGTTGTGCTTTTTGTGCGCATGCAAAGTGTTCTGTAAATTTTCCTTGAGATTTTGCATAAAACTTCAAAAAAAAAAAAAACAAAAACAAAATGCAACAAAATGGTTAACAAAAAAAAATTAAAAAATTTAATGGCAATTATGCAAATATAATTATAATATTTAATATTTCATTTAATACCACGCCCCACAATATACTGTTAGATTCCCGCAACGATAATAAAATAAAAGTTCAATGTTTGAATAAATTAAATTAAAATGAACAAACATTGTGAAAGAGAGAGAGAGAGAGAGAGAGAGAGAGAGAGAGAGATAGAGAGAGATAGAGAACGCGTTAAAGTCGTACAAATCATTAGACAAAAAACAAAACAAAACACAAAAACAATAATAAAAAACAATTATAATATGGGTGGAGGTGCTTATAACAAAATCGACAACAAATAGTGACAAGAATTACAACAACAACAACAGCAACAACAACGACAGCAGCAACAAGTGACAGCAACATGAACAAAATGACCATTTTCAATAACACTCACGTAGCATCCGAATCAATAAATAACAATTATAACAACAACAATAACAACAACAAAAGCAACAACAACAACAGCAGCAACATCAAAATAAACCCAAAACCAATTGCTGGACAGCACGTACAATAACAAAAATAACAACAACAAATTTATTAACGGGAGCAACAATAAAACGTCTGCCCCAATGCAACAACATCAACAAAAAGTTGCACAAGGCAATTGACTAGAAACATGCGAAAACAAAAACAATAAACAACAAAAAAAAACAACAACAACAACAAAAGAAAACAGAGGACAGCGACAAAAGGCCAAAGCCCGCACACGAACCCAAGAGCAACAAAAAATTCAAAAATTCGTCAAGCCGAAAACCCAAATGAGACCCAAAACCCTAGGCCCAATGGCCCAGTGGCAAGTGCCCAGAGCCAGGCCCAGACCCAAAGCCAGACCCAAAGCCAGAGCCAGAGCCAGAGCCAGAGCCAGATCCGGCCAGGTTACATTCGAAATGTATGTGAAGGCCAAGGACACGAACGAGTTGGTTCAACAAGTTAACAGTTGTTGTTGTTGTTGTTGCTTTTTTTTATTATCTTTTCAGAATAATAATAAGAATACGTTAACAGTTAATAAATAGTTGGCATACATACACATATACATATATTACATAATAATCATATAAGTATATGGTAAATACAATAACTAATTAAAATACGACTAGAAAAATAAACTTTAATTTGAAATGTTTATATTTTTGAATCGAACTTATCTAATTGTTTCTTACAATTTTATTTGAAAATTTTGAATTCTGCCACATTAATATTATAAATAAATTATAAAATATCAAATTTGTTATAAATAAATCATTGAAAATAAATTATAATTAAATTATAAAATATCAAATTTGTTATAAATAAATCATTGAACTAATCTATTGGAATATCCAGTTATATATGTATTTATATGTATGTATATGTTGTCTAAGTATTTTAGGAACATCTTGTTCGATCGGGTTGGGAATTAACCATATATCTATATATACATACATACATACATGCATACATACACATATGAAGATATAGCTAGAATTAACAAGATGTCTATTAGGTAAATTAATTTACACTTACAATAATGATAAATAATATATACACGTATATATGTATATGTATGTACTTGTATGTATATAGACACATACATATGTATTATCGTTATCGTATGATAAATACATATGTATTATATGAAGAGACGAGATTAAGTAAAAAAAATGTTTATGATGTTTTATTGATGTGTTAAATATGTAAAAATCTCACATTTTGGTGCACCTGCTACTGGGGATGAGTAGCAGTTACTTATCGGTGACAGACGGACAGACGGACGGACAGACAGACGGACAAAACAAACAATATAACAGCAAATAAGAATGTACGTTGTAATTACAGGTGTTGCACAACAACAACAAACAAACAAACAAACAAACAAATAAGCAAACAAATAATTATTAATAATAATTATCGATCGATTGGGCAAAAACAAATGAGGAAGGCGGGAACAAATCATTTAATATAAAGAACGGCACTTGTCACCAGGGTCCCTCCTGCGTTCGTTTCCTTGAAGTGGCGATTGGGGTTGTAATGAAACTGAAAGTTACGGCATATTTAAACGAATCATATGTCAATCACTTTGATTGAGTGCTGACTGCATTGATTGAAGTGTTGAAAGCCGTCAGAAAGATGGATAGAGTGTCGCTAGTGCAAGAGAGAGGGGAACAACAGATGCATAGAGAGGGAACGAGAGACAGAGAGAGTGAGAGAGAGAGAGAGGGGAAGTGAGCGAGAGAGAAAAGAAAAAACTTTTGCAATATTTGCTGTGATTCAATTAAATCAATATCGAAATTAAAATTAATGTACAAATACATATGTACATACACACACACATATGTATATATATATATATATAGTCTAGATACATATGTATATGTATATTGTTCGCATTTAATTAATTGAATGCAAAAACAAAAATAAGTAAAAAAATAAAAGCCTACATACCATTGTACTTATCTATGGTATGTGTGTGTATGTATATGCATGTATGTATGTATGTATGTAGACATGACATGGTATGGTATGTATGCGGAATAAATGTTAGGTAATCGTTTGTCAGTTTCTAAGCAATTGCAACATTTCACATTATTGTAGAATAGAATTCAATAAAAGTGACACTCACTTTGTAGCCAATTTACACTGTGCGAACATTCTTGACTTCGATTAACTAAATATGATAAATATTTGAAGAATGTATGCCATACACATACTATGTACAATATATGTACATATATACATATTATACAATACTATGTGTAATATAAAAAAAAATAATATTATTTGATTTCTTGATAATTGTTTGCACTGTAGGAAAGTGCTTCAATTTATGAACTCTCAATACCGGATTTGCGATCAATACATACATATTATGAAATATGTATGTATGCATATGTGTGTGTGTGTGCATATGCATGTATGCACGTATGTGTGCCATCCTTATTTACCGAGCAACTGAATTGTGTCAAGGTTGATTCCATTTTGATACCCTTACAGAGTGAGAGTATTATAACACCTTCGAATCGTTTGCTTGGCTTAACAATAATTTGCAAATATAAATATTAAGTTATTATACATATTATATGCACAATATGTACTTGTATTATTGTATTGTATAATAGTACTTATAATAGTTAATAAACTCAAATCGTTGTCATTCGTATTCAGAAATATATTCACGATTTGTATGTGCTCGAGAAACTAAAACTTAAACTCCTTATGCAATTTCATCCATATATACCATACAAAGATACACACACACATGCATACTCACATACATGTACTTATCAGATCTACATACGAATGCATGCATGTATGTACATACATACATACGATTATTATCATAAGAGATTTGTGATTTATTGAACGAGAGTATCACGACATGATCTTGTTATACAAAATAAATACCTAAATAAATACTGAATAAATAAAAAGAAAAAGAAAAATACTAGAAATACTAAAAAAAAAAAAGAAACAGCTGACAGAAATTGTAAAAGGTTCTAACCGTATTCAAGTTTTTGCCCAGTTCCCCTAAACATTTCCCCTCACCAGGCGGAGCTGACATTTTATTGTGGTTGTTGCCATTGTTACCATTGTTGTTGTTGTTGTTGTTGTTGTTGTTGTTATTGTTGCTGTTGTTGTTGTTGGTTGTGTCCAACGTGTCCAGACATGATTAGATCGTGCACAGAACGGTGGCCAACACAAGATACTTTGTCCGCCGAGTGAGTGAAGGGTGAACTACAATACTACTCGAACGATTGAGTACCCGATACAACTATTCACATAGAATGCCACAAGTGTTTCAATTGCCAATTAACACTCACACTCGCACTCACACTAACACTCACACTCACACTCATACTCACACTCATACTCAGACTTATCGATAATACAATAATTACCAACAATGCAAGACAATCACCTGCTGCTGCTGGTCAGATACATATATGTATATGTATATGTATGTGTATGCATATGTATATGTGCGTATGTATATGTATGTGTATTGCTTGTGCACGTGTGTTTGATAGAAGGGAGTTTCGCTACTCGAAATATTATAGAAATGGAAAGCGTTTGGGCCTGAGGTGCGGCTGCAGCATTTGAAATTCTTGGCCTGGCCAACAATGTTGCAACAGGTTAACCATGTGTCTACGTGTGTGTATGTATGTACATACATACATATGTGTAGGTACACGGCTAAGCTCAAGGCCATCGAGCCAGATGCTCTGATCTATTGTCTTCTCTTATTTTTTTTTAGTTAATGTTTTCAAAGTGCAATAATTTAATTTTACTTTTACAGTTCAAATAAATTAAACATTTTCTGCTAATCATTAATATTATATATTGTGGTTAATATATTATTAAAAAAAATAATGCTTTGGATCGAAAAGTGATTTTCAATAGGGAGAATGGCACCCAAAATGGAAGTGAGGCAAATCGGCATAAGATCAAATAGAGCTTAACTGATCTATCTGAGCTGAATTCAATTGGAATGAATTACTGTTCTAATTGGAAGCCATTTACACAAGTTGACAGTTTTAATGAATCTATTTTTATTTGTTGTTAGCTTAAAATAGTTTGGCAATCAGGAACTTCAGAGCCGCATCGATGTCAAGAAACTGGCAACCCTGAGTTCCGGCAGAGCAATCAGCCAAATGGCATCCCAAGCAGCCGGTTCTGCTATAAATTGTATTTATCTATCTATACTATGTGTATATGTATATGTATATTTGTATGTATGTATGTAGATATATGAGTTCTTGCGAAATGATAAACGAGCATTATAGTATTTATTTCATTTTTTGCTTTACGAGTATTTCAAGACACATCTGCCACAGAGCATTGCGACAAACAAACAAATCGGTCAACGGGCAACGGACCCGGACTGTGCACGTTTTTCGCCAAAAACAAAAAAAACATAATACACATACAATTCATACATACATACATACATACGTAAGCAAAACAAAAAAAAAACCCAAAATATACATATATGCATATGTACGCATACAAATAAAAATAAAATAACATAAATAAATAAATAAATAAAATAAAATACCAGAAGAATATACAAAAAAATACATAAATGTATGTATAAAGCTTCCGCAATGAAATCCACGCTTGAATTTCTCAATGTGTCTCTCTCTCTCTCTCTCGCTCACTCTCTCTCTCTCTCGCTCACTCTCTGTCACCCCCTATTGAAATATATATTAAAAGTAGTACATCTATCTCCATCTATTGTTATCTGTCTCTGTCGCTCTCGCTCTCAGTGTGCTATTGGCCTGGCTGTGTGTTATCGTTCAAGATGCTCGCTTGATTAGGCCAGGTTAAGTAATTTCGTCAACAATATTTTTGAACTTCAGCGCAGAGTTCGAAGAACTCGTCATAAAAAAGCATAAACAATCGGTAAATACGAATACAAGAGACGCAAAACGATAAATGCGAAACGCAAGACACAACAACAACAATACCAACAACAACAACAACAATAGCAACAAAATGGCAAACAAAATGGCGACAACTACTCGATTTTTGATAACTATTCCGACTATTTGATTATACGATTTGTTTTTTTTTTCTTCTTTATTTCTTTTTTTTTTTTGCTTTTGCTATTAGAAGCGGTTCACGGGCCGCAGCTTTTGAGGCTCATGTTGGCCAAGTCCGCCGACTGCACAAAGCCAAGTGAACAACAACAACAACACTCGATCATTGGTATTTTTAGTATGTGGCGTTGTTTTACAAGGTGAACCGGTACAGAGGCAATACCAGTTCCAGTATAGCCCGAGATTGAGCCAGAAATCGAGCCCGAAACCCCGGGCCCAGGCCCAAACCACCACCACCATCACCACCACCACCAACAACAACAACAACAACAATAATAACAACAACAATAACAAGAAACAAAATTGTTGCTGTTATTTATTTCTGTTTATTTCTTTCTCTTTGAAGCTTTTGGTTAAGCCTGAACATAATCTTTACCTGATTTCTGTCCCATTTACAGTTGATCCAATTTAAGAAAAGCTCTATATCTACCTCTCTCTCTCTATTTCTCACTCTCTCTCACTCTCGTCAGATGTACATGTTTATCTGATAATTCTATTTTCATTTACTCAGTTAGCAAAAGCAAATACAATTTTCACAAAAATATTAATAATACAAATTTTAGAAATTAATTTTAAAGTTGTTAATTTGATTTCAAGCATTGCAAACGTATAATAGATTAAAAAAATAAAAACTATTACAACTTTAGTGGTTTTCATTTCATTTTTTTTTTTTAACATTTATATTTATTTTCATTTTTGCGTTTTGAAATTTTTAAACAAAATGATTTGCAGCTTTACGAAAATAAATCTTCATTTAAAAATACATAAAATATTTCATTTGAAAATTAGCAAACAAGTTTATTATTAATTATTAATACCATATTGTTGTATATATTGTATAATACATAATATAATTTTTAACTATATTTATAGATATAATTGAAGAAAATATATATCCAGATCAATTCAATTTCGAGGAAATTGTTTTATCCTGTGATTGAATTCTCAAATTGCGTGATCAAGTTAATTTGTATTTTTTTTTAAATATATTTTTTTGATCATGATCACGTCACATATAATTTTTGGCATGCGGATTCTGATATTATACTTGTGCTCCATAAGCTGATCAACTTTATTCACTTTATTCAAAATTTGATCGCAACGCAATTTGTTGCGATTCGCGATGATTTTTGATATCGTTTCTTGTTCCCTTGGCGTTGTGACGTTATTGTTGCTGCACTGGTTATGTATGTATGTGTGTATCTGTGTACGTGTGTATGAGGTAAGCATGTGATAAAACAATAAGTATTACGTATACATACATACATACATACGCATTATACTTAGTATTATGCACTTGTTCATAATTGATCGAACAAAAACGAAAGCAAATTAAATTTTATTAATGTTGATCTGAAAACAAAACAAAATAAAATATGTACAAAAAAAAAAACAAAGATGGAAAATATTTCTATATTTTTGATGTTACTTTATTTATTTTATTTTTATTTAAATTTTTTTTTTGTGTATTATATTTTTTATTATGTTCACTCGGCCATCGGATCAAAAAAAGCAAATGTTACCGAGGTCGCCAAAACTGCAGTGTCAATAATAATTGAATAATGACATTTATCTGTTTTTTCTTTTTTTTTGTTATTAATTTGCTTATATAATTGAATGAATCAATAGGGAAATTGGATAATATACATATACAGATATACATACATACGAGTATGTACATAAAACTACAAATAGTTCAGATACAATATTTGAATCAGGACATCATCGGGTCGACATTATGGCGTAATCAATGAATGAATTATTTATAAAAAACAAAAAAACAAAAATACAAAAATACAAAAGTAATAAAATTAAGTAACAAAAACATAAACAAAAGGTGTTAAAGCAAATTGACTGCAACAGCAACACCCAAATGCAATCAATCATCGCGTTGTGTTTTGTTTTGGGGAAAGAACATTATGAGCATGTTAATAATTATTGAACTGAAGGCGCAAAAAGTAAACGGACCGCAAAACAAACCTTCTTTAAAAAATGTCACATTTGCCCAATTGATTAGCGTACAGCACAGTGAGCCATAAAAGTTTGTGTACACAGTGGCAAATTGTTTTTATTGCCTCATGCGAACTGATGAGCATCGCCGCGACCGTCCACCAACTGGTTATGTCCAGTCGGATTTGGGTTTGCACCCAGGCGGAGTCTCAGACTTGTATGTACATACGCACACGTATGTGTATGTATAATATTTGATGCCTGGTAGAGAGAGAGAGAGAGAGGAAAGGGTATATATATATTAACCATATACGACAAGTGGGTCTCGACAAGCCAAATTGACTTCTTGGCGTCTCGGCGTTTATTTAACATTTTATGGCCTTTTCATTCCATTGGCTTGTTTACGCTTTATAGATTTATTGCTTATTGGCCATTGCAGTAAGAGGTGAGACGTGAGAGGGTGGGAGGGGGGGTTGGGTGGGGGTGGCTGAAGCTGGGGCCACAGGTTATTACAAAGGCGTAAGGAGCTTGACTTTAAAAATATTAGACACAAAATGATTTGTATTTATAACCTATCAAAAAATATATATTTTCATTTTAATTAATAAATTCAAATAAATCTTTTTACTTTTAATGTATATAAGAATTTTGTATATGAAATTTGTACAATATAGTTTATCTAATACTATTTTCCAGGGTATTTAACCATCGTACATTTATTTGGTGCGAGCTTGTTATTATATTTTCTTTCAAAAATATTATTTACTTGCGAAATATCTTATATTCAGTATTTGGCTTATGGAAATTTTTGAAGCTTCAACTGTACAATTAATTAATATGCAATTAGAGGCTTAACTCATTTTCGCATTACTGCACCAATTATTGTTAATATTATTATATTACGGTTAAGTGAAATTCACAAATATACGATATAATTGAAAAAAAAAAAAATAGTATTTATATTTACTTTTTGTCTGTGTAACAAATTTTTGTTAAACGCATCAAGTATGTACATATAGACAGATTATCGGTTAAGAGAGTGAGTGAGTGGGAGGGGGGGGGGGAAAGGCAAATGGGAAGTTTGTCTGAGTGAAATTGGATTGATGCTAATTTCTAGGAGATTTACAATCTCATAATTGAATAACAAGCCGCATCTAGAGTCTAGAGTTGAGGTGTTAACTGTTTAAGAGTCGACATAAACAAGCTTTAAATGTTGGGAATTTTATTTATTTTTTATTTGTTTTGTTTTTTTTTTTGTTTATTGTTTTTTGTGTATGTTAAACCTTTGCTACTTATACACAATAAAGTAAAGGAAATATTATTATGACGCCCGTAAACAGTTTAGACTTTTTCTCTTAATTTTTTGTTGATATTTTTTTTTTGTTTGTTTTGTTTTGTTTTGTTTTGTTTTGTTTGTAGTTACAGCGCATCAAACCGGAAGCGGAAGTGAGCGATAGCACAGAATATGGCAAATTTATTGTAATCAGTATAAAAAGTTATCATAGCTCTATTAAAAATCATATCGTATGTATGTATGTATGTATGTATGTATATGGTGTGTATGTTTATTGATAGTTTGCGGTATAAATTTGAACCAACAATTACGTTGTTCAATCAACAGTTAATAGAATTATCTCTCAAGCGTCAGAGAACAAACCGATTTTCAAGTGCTCTTGTTGGAGCCGGAAGAGCTGAAAATATTTATTAGTTTTTTTTTTCTTTTTCTTTTTTGCTATTTTGTTATTGTTAATTGAATTTATTGAACGCTATTTAATTGTTATTGCAATTGAAATGCTTGGGCAACTCCGACTCCGACTTCGACTCAATTCGAAATGTGGCTTATATCTCTATAGGCAATACATAAATCAAATTATTTAAATTATTGGCGAAAAAATTAATTAACGAAACGAGCTTTAAACACGTTTATAATTAAATAATATAATACTTTTTGCTGTTTTTATTTATGTTTTTTTTTTTGTATTATTTTTTGATTTTAAATCTCCCGCGTAAATACAATACATAAAAAGATCTTCGCCTTCAACTCAGCCGCGTTCCTCGGCGTCGAGTTCAAATCAAATAATGAATAGTCGGAGTACTATGGCATCTGTAATTCCATGGGAGATCTCTGATCCGATAATCAAGCATAGCACCCTCATTCCTCCCCCTCTCCCCTCCAGCAAAGGAGAAGCGAAACTCATGGAAATCGGCAAGCACAATATATTGAAATATTGAAGAAACTGCATAAGTTATTGCAAATAAACTGCACTTGCTCATTTTTCATAAATAAATATTATCAATTATGCACAAAAAAAATTAATTATAATATTACATGAGACAGACAAATAATTGTATACCCTATAAAATACGACTCTACTTTGATCTGAATCCATTACAGGGTATCGGGCAGACAAGCTATGATAGGTATGTATGCAAGTAGACTGAAGCATTGTTAAACGCTTTTACATGCATTGCATTGTAAAATACAAAATATATAATATATACATATATGGTACATATATATATATTTTCGATTCACACAGTTATCCATTATATAATTGTCAAATTAGTCACAATAGTTATTACAGCGGCAATTACTTAAAGATTATCAGAATCTGCTTACACCAGAGTGATAGTTAAAAAGGGGGTGGCGACACAGACAGGGAGTGAGCGGGGAGGGGGGGAGGGAGGATGAACCTTCATCGGGTACTCAAATTGTTGCATGACTCGTGAGTTAGTCAAACTCAATTATTTTATAAATTCAATTGCAACTAATTGAAAATAGTTTAGGCTAATACAATAATAATGAAGGCATTTAAACACTCTAAGTCCCCCCCCTCCCCCCCGCCCAACTCAGCGCCGCCCCCTCCGCCCGTCCACCCACTCGCCCCTGACGAATGACTACCCCGTGCCCGCAAACCCTAACGGGTAGCAATGCAGCGAAGCGAGACAATGCGACAATGCGTGTCATGCGATTGATAAAATAAATATTTGAAATTTTATTTGTGGCACAAATGTGTGAAATTCGCTTGAGTTGTGCCACATGTGGCATGAATTCAATTCGTGATTCAATTGTGTGCTGGTAGGAAAATTTGGCAGAAGAATGACAGGAAAATTCAATTGAAAGACGATAAGAAAACACGATGGAAAAACGATGGGGTGGTTGATTGATAGACAGATTGACAGATTGACTGATTGACTGATTGACTGACAACTGTGGAGCTAACATCGTGGGCTATTTGGCTGATTATTGGCACGATTATCGGGCGATAATAGTGATAATGACAGGTAAATGCTAGAAAGTTCCTCAGCAAATGAGAAGCATACAAATAAAAATAAAAAAAACAAACAAACAAAAATACAAAAAAACATCAACAACAACAACAACAACAACTTCCATTCTTTGTCAGTTGTTTGCGCAATAAAATGTGTTATTTATTTGTTTGTTCCCGAACAGTTTTGTTTTTTTTGTACTTCGTGTCTCGCTGTTATTTATTTATTTAATTAATTTAATTTTTATTTATTAAATGTTTACAGAGTTTCATGTAGAATAAGAGGAAGCATGGAAGAGCCGCAGAAGAAGCAACAGCAGCAACAGCAACAGGAGCAACAGCAGCAACAAATACAGCAGCAGCAACAGCAACAGCAGCAGCAACTATAGCAACAACAAATAACAGCAACTACAGTAACAACAAATGAAAGCAGCAACAGCAACTACAGCAACAACAACAACAGGAGCAACTGCAACAGGAGCAACAGCAACAACAGCAGCAACTACAGCAACAACAACAGGAGCAACAGCAACAGGAGCGACAGCAGCAGCAACTACAACAATAGCAACGAGCAACAGCAACAACAGCAGCAACTACAGCAACAACAAATAACAGCAACTACAGCAACTACACCAACAACATCAGCAACTACAACAACAACAGCATCAGCTGAATGAAATATTGTGTTTGTACTTTTCATTTGCGACGCAAGCGAAGCTTTTCGATCAACGCTCGTCGATGTCGCTGGGTGCTCGTTGCTCGTTGCCCGTCGCTTGTCGTTGTTGCTTATTTGATTAAATGCTGTTCTTTATTTAATCAAATGTAACGAAATTTAATGAAAGTACCGCCCCACCCCCTCCTTCCCCTCGCTACACGCTACCCACTGCCCACTGCCAGACGAGGGGAGCGGGATGGGGCGGGGCAGGGCGAGACTACGGTTGAGGGTGGTTGTCTTGCTGCGATGTAGGGTGCGACAACCTTTTTTTCCCTCACTTGCTAAATATGTATTTGTATTTGTATTTGTATTTTGTTCTTATTATTATTAATATTTTTGTTTCTTCTTTTTTTTTTATTAATTTATTCATTTTGTTGTTGTTGTTGTTGTTGTTGGTTTTTGTTGATTTTTACTTCGTTACATTGCAGTCGCAGCTGCAATTTCTTGACAATCTTGACAAATTAAAATGCGAGCAAAATGAAAATAATAAAGGAAACAACTGCACAAGCTTTTGTAACTTATGTGTATGTACTGTAAGTGTGTGTGTGTGTGTGTGTGTCTGTGTGTATGGGTGAATCTATCGAGCTAAGTGTATATGATGCACACGAATTACTGTTTGTTAGCTGTGTATGTTAATTGTGACATAAAATCAACCTTACATTGTATACAAATGTTATATTATATGATATTATATAAGCCCTAGAAATAAGATGAGATGCCTAATTCATGCAATCAGTACGTAGCCAGGGCCAATGCGACGTATGAGTGATATATAAATCGGCTAGCAAATTATGAACAAAGGAAGTTGGGCAAGTTGGAAAAAGCCTCGCAACAATGAAAAGTGGCTGGGAAATTTGGAAAGCTGTCATTGTGTCTAGCCTATTGTTTTTATTGCTGCTGCTGCTACTGCTGCTGCTGCTGCTGCTGCTGTTGCTGCTGCAGCTGTCAACTGTCATTTTTCATATTTACTGTTATTTGTACGCATCCTGTGCAAACAATGCAATGTAACATTGTCGCATATCAAGTATACGCCCTGTGTTACATGCAATGGCCGATTAAGGCGATCAAATTAAGTATACGAACAAATATTAAATATGTCTTATGTATATATATATTGTATGTATCGTATATGTATATGCTTAGGCTGAAGCTTAGCCCGTAAATAACAGGTCACGATCAGTTTGAAGCGCTTGGCAAATCGAGCGCCAAGCAAATAAGCACTTAATAAGTATTTATGATGTAAACAAAATGCATCTCACAACTGTCTATATTATTAGCAACTATTATTAAACAATACAGATACATTAATGCCAGTAAGCTGTTTTTACTTACATACACATATTTGCATTATGAACACAGCGTACGTATCCACACACAATATCCATTATATTGTATGTTAGCTGATCGTAGCTTGTTCGAGTATCTTCGATCTCCGATCTGTCGGTTTTATAATATGTTATATGCATATGATATATCAGCTGTGCAAGCACATTGATCTCCTCTAGCTCCGCCAGTATTTTTATCTATTCTATCTATCATCAGAAGTTCATATCGAATTCATATTCAAGACCATATACATACATACCACATACTAAGCACAAGCACAAGTACGTAAGTACGAGTATATACCATTTATTGTATATGCTCGGCCCTGAAATTATTGTATATATCCATCGACGGGTTTCTATTCTTAACCAGTTTAAGATATTGTCAAAGGTCTATTTAACTATTTTACACCTAAAGGCAATTAATCTATTTGAAAACCAGCTGATCTTGATCTTCTATATATAGTTACAATATTTTATACAAATATATAATTTTTGTCTATAGATATTAAACTCAGAGTCTTCAGTTAGGGTCTTTTTCTTGCCATAAATCCTTGAATATACATAAATATAGTATTTTTGCAGATATATATTTTTCTTTTTTTTTCCTATTTTTATTTTTTATTTTTATCTCTACACACCATATACATACGCATATACATATGATCTTTAATTTCATCATTATCAGCAAAACGAAGGCTTTTCCTAACTTATTTTAAGGTTTATTTGCCTGAACACTAAAATCGTGTTAAATACAAAGTGTAAAGAAATAAAATGTCACGTAAACAAAAATACAACAACAATAAAAAAAAAACAAAATTATAAAACTAATAATCATATTTTATATAGCTCACATTTGTATGTAGCTGAAGATACAAATGAATCTTTATGTGTTGAATTTGTTATTTGTTAAGATTTAACTATTGTAGAATAGGCTTTACTTAGTCACTTTGTTTATTATTGTGAAACAACAAATGCCACTCTATCCTAATTATTTATATACATACATACATACATACATACATACGCACATTAATATTTCTTATTATGCAAACATATATTTGATCAAATAGGGAATCTGATATATTTTACACTCTCTTAAATCAACAGCATTGCAGCTTAGTTATCTTTTAAGGAAACAATAGTATATGGTATATGGTATATGGTATATGGTGCAAACTGATTTATAGATACAAATTTAAATAACATTTCAATATTTGCAATTTGATTTTCCTTAACAAATAATTGTTTCGAAAATTGCCTTGAAAGTCCTTTATTTTTTTTTAGATATTAGGATAATATGTTTTTACCCATGATGTGTATATGAAAAGTATATACAGTATGTATTTGCTTAACAAGTGTATGTACAGTACTCGTATGTCACAATTTTTACGAGTAAACCAATGCCAATGACATCTCGACCACGTGGAGATTCAGATATTTTAGATAGTGTGTCAGGGAATCCACATAAAAGAATATATATAACAATATCATAAATCGTCTGGGTGCTTTGGCATCACGCGCCAACGGATGAAAAATAAGAATGAGTTCAGTTGACGAAATGGGGCTGAGTTTAAGCCCTGTTCAAATAGCAATGGGGATTACGGGAACAGAATGTTCCGTTGGAATTACGAGTAATTCGCCTCTACTTATCATGCTCAGAACGGTCTGATGATGAGAACTTTGGCTGCAAATTACGCGGCATTTCTGATTATTATTATAATAATCATTTTTTGTTTTTTGTTTTTTTATTATTTTTGGTGCATGAATATGAAATCTTGTTTATTTGTATATAATTTAGATAGAAGTGGGTAGAATACACTCAATAAAAGCAGAACAAACATGAAAACAAAGTGACAATGGGGAAAACCAACAACAAATTAGAGCACTTTTGTGAACAATACAAACACAATGAAAGCAATATAATTATTATTTATTGCATTTTATGTAGATCATAGTATGCAATATATATGTATAATATCCGTGTAAATAACCCAGCCTTAACGTACAATTTTAATTTTCGCAAAGACGGCCATGCAGGTCTTCACATTACCGGAACTGAAATGGACAATTGCCTTGTGATCGCCCTCCACATCCCATAGTGGCATGTCCTTGATCACCAATCGATTTTTGAAGTCCTTTAACTTATAAATGTGCTGAAACAACGGAAATAAATATTGTATATGCTTATTAAATTACATTTTCAAAATTTAAATACTCTCGATTTATCGATATGAAATCGATAGCCAGAATGAGAACAGAGCACTGTTCCTGTTCAACTTTACAGTGCTGCAGCATGTTATTAACAGCGGCTAAAGTTATTGCCCATGTTATTAACAGAAATCGTTTGAAAAATAAAATGAACTGTGAAAGTGACCAGCAATTTGGGTAGAAATGCAATTGCAAGTTTTGATGGGATAGATACTTACTCCTGGCTGTGGAGGGCAGACGAAAGAGGCTTTAGGTATCTGAGCAGCGAGTGGATACCAGATCTCAAAGCGATCTACCAGAGATTTGCAAAAGTCTCTACGCTGCACTGAAATCAATGTTGGCATCCAATTGCCGCGTTCACGGCGTTTCGCCTGCATTTCGACTTTTATGGGCCCATTGGGCAGTGGCCGCTTAACAATGACATCGCCACTTATGTACACCGTTTCAAAGTCCTTATCCAGGACATATGTGAGACCAGTCGTATCAATTAAATCGCCAAAGGGCACGTTGCCCTTGTCATCCGCCGGGTCACAAGTCGCTAGCAGGGTATGTTCATCGATAATAACCTCATAATTGGTAGACTGTCATAGGAATAAAGTGCACGATTTAATGCGGAAATGACAGAATGAATAGAAAAAGGACCACACGTACCGCAATTCCACGAAAGAGCTGCACCAAGAGGAACATGCATATACACAATAGCTTCATTTGGAGATGAATATTTGCCGCAATTGCAGCAGATGCAGGAGATGCACAAATTTATAGACTATTTTCACTAATTGGCCAGCAATTAATATCTCAATGTCAGCACATTTATCAAGTCCGTCCATCGGACTAATTGTTAAACACAAGCGTCCCATTAAATTTTAATTGTCACTGATTTTATTTCCATTTCCACTCAAAATTTCGTTGTTGTCGTCGTCGACATTTGGCACCCATAGTTGTTGTTATCAGCTCGGCATGCTAGCGGCGTAGGCGATAGCGAGGCCGTACTGTACGGAAGTCGCTTCAATTCAATGCAATTGCAAATATGTATAAATAGATACATACATACACACAAACACACGTATACAACACATACATGTACATACATATAATGGTAAATATATCGATCAGCTCGCATTTATCACGCATACGAAGTGTGCGCCTGCGGGACGACAACGCACTTGACCTTGTTGGCAAGTATTGTGGGCCATGGCTAACGGGGTGGTGGGGGGCGGTACGTATTGTGCGTATGGTGTATGGAGTGGAACGATTTCGGTGTTACAATATATTTTTGGCCAAAAGCAAACAATTGAAGACACACGCCTGGGCCCGATAAGCTACTCGGATCCACATCCATAAACAATGGCACCAACACCACGCGGTTCTGGCTACTCATCCAAAGATGATGTCTACATTTTATAGCTGATCGTATTTTTGTGCAAATACAATATAATAGTCACCAGCTTTGGGGGGAAGTACGACATCTATAAAGATAGTCAAAAATTCGGGGAATAATTTAATTTTTATGACTAAATATGTAAATAATTAGTAAGCTCAGCTACATTTTTAATAGTCGGAGTATTCGCACAAATATCCTAACATCATAAATTTAAATCTTAGAGAAATAGTTTTTATTGTTTTTATTTATTTATATTATATTAAATTCCAAAGAATTCTAGAGTAATATGTGGCACTCATTGTATAAAATAATTAATTTTAGTTACTTAATTGGGTTTGTCGAGTTTATTATATTCAGTAAAACAAAACAGGGAGTTTGCTTAAATTATTTTTATTTTTGTTTTTGACAAATGTATATATATGAATACCACGTATGGTAGAGCACCTTGATCACAGTATATATATGTATGTATGTATGTTTAAGTTTTGTTCATCTTGAGGACCAAGTTCAAAATAAATTATATTTTTTCGAAATTTTGACATTTTGAATTGTCTTGCAAGAGAAACATGTGATTATTATACTAGTATTATATTAAGATTAAAACTATAGATACGACAATATATTATTTTATCAATCAATCAATCAGACTTCATTTAAAAAACACTAAACTACTTATAAACAACTCATAATTGGCAGTGTCAAAATGTATTATTGTATTGTATCAATTTCACAACAAATTTATAATAAGTAAGATTAATATGTCAAAAAGTTTGGATATAATAGATTTACATAAATGATGACGCGTAGCACCAGCATTTTGCAGCATTGTCGAGTATTGGTAAAGGTATATTTGAATGTCAATTAAGCGTTATAGTCCATGGAATGCTATGAGCATTATATGTCAGATCAGTCATTTTTTTTTTCTCTCTCATTTGAACAGATTATATGGCATCACTTTGTGATTCCTTTGGTTTGTTTTCTTCGCCTGGAGCGAAGACGTTAGCATCCGATTTGCCATAGATGGCAACCTTGCTACGCACCGACTTGCAACCAGAGATATTAACATCAATCGTATCGAGCATCTCCTGAATAATATCTTGATGCATATGTAGACCCATCTGCTTCAGTTCATGACGTATACAGTTCTCCAAATCGCTCGATCCAAAGGAGCGATAATGAATCACCACGGTTTGTGGTAATTGTTTAATTAACGATAACTGCTGCTTATATTGTTGAGTTGACAACATTCTATTCAGGTTAAACACATAAATGATTGTTAATTGTTTCATATCCCGCTCATATGTGCCATTGGTAACGTCAGTGCGTGCTAATGCCAATGCATTAATCGTAGAGACATAGTCGATATCGCACATTGCCATATTGTCAATGATTAACATGTTCCTGCCACAATGTGCTAAATTGTGCAGTTTGCGTTTGACTGTCAGATAGCGAGCCTCCTCGGTAATTAGTTCATAATCATTCCATGATATCGTCTGAATGTTTTCCGCCCAGGTATACTCCTTAAGCAATAGACGCATCGTTAGGCTCTTGCCCACACCCGAAGATCCAACCAAAGCAATCGATTGAAATGACTTTTCATTGGTCAACGCTTTTTCTAGCTGATTCAGCGCCTTCCCCTGGTTGAGCACATTGTCACGAACATGATCAAAAATGGCGCCTAAGGGCATCGAACGGTCACAATAGTTTAATTTATTGTGTACAATGTCCTTGTATTGGCTTGTATAACGCGTCATAAAATTTGAAGCCGCATTACTTTGATATAAAGTAATGCCGTAACTCAAACACGCGACTGCAATTAAAGGCAGAAGGGAATACCAAAAAAAGGTCCTAACTTGATTTGACAGGTCGGCTGTTGTATCCTCGTCTCTTTTATTGGACTGTAGACGCCGCATCCGGCGTTGATTCATTTGACGATAAAAGCCTGTATAAGAAACGCGGTTTAGATATTCACTTTGATTGCTTTTACAAGAAACTTACGCATTCTCGCCTTTAGAACTCTTGTGTGCATCATTTCGGTGGGTATCATTTATAATCTATGCGTACAACTAATTAATTTAAAAACGGACTGCGATCAGGAACGTAAATTTTTTTATTATTTTTTTTGATTGTGTGTTAAGTGTGTTTTAGAATAAAATGAGTTTGTTAGTGTCAAAAATCCTGTAACTAAATTCGAAATTTGACATAAAATGCAAAGATAATAAAAATTTAATGAGTATCGAAAGGTTATAATATATCGATATATACATTTGAATATTTGTTATCAATCAATTATATATTCCTTGAAATATAGAAATAACGATTTTGTCTCGTCAATTAAATACATATTTTATATTAAAAATCGTCGTATAAATTTTAAATTAATAAAATTATATATGTGCATTTAAAGAAATATTGAAAATATTATAAATGAAAATAATAAACACAGCTTGCAGCTTGTATAATAATGAATATATTAATTAATTAATGTTATATTAGAATAATACAAAAGTGAAAAGCAATATAATTTAAAATAATTCTATTAAATTATTTTATAAAAAATGGAAAACAATTTCACTCAGCTGTTGGATATCGATTACACGGATACTTTCGATACTTCAAAATGTCGATAGCTCGTGATTTGGCTGCAACATGCGTGAATATTTGAGCAGGCTTAATAAATTTGAATACAATGGAGACGTAAGTAAAAGGTTGAAATAACTGAAGATTCTAATATCTGAGCGTATCTATAAATTCACAGGATAAATCCAACGTACTCGTATCTCACAAATTTAGAAGTGATGCAATTGCTACAACAGATAAAGAGTACTAAAAAGAAGTTTGGCATGCGCAACCTGGCTACAGTCACCTACGAGGTAAACCAGATTATAGTGCCGGGATTTTAATTATAATAATTAATAAGTGAAAATAATTCAAAACCGATGTAATACATTCTTGGCCCATTAGGCACTACAGTTTCTAGAAGAATCGCCATGCAAAACGCAAACACGAGAATCGATTACCGGCTACCTACGTGATTTGGCCCCATACCGACTGAAGCCGCACGAGTTGCTACAAATGGTAAATGATCCACCCACAAGTGCGCTACATACACAGCTGGTAAGTACATTTAAACTGATTCTATAGTTACCCTGTACTCATAGTATAAGGATATAAACTCACCAAGCATTAATAAGCAAAATTTTTTGCATATGCTACACAAAAAGCTATGAAATTTTTGAAAACTATGTTACTGAAAATTCAATGCTGATATTATAATATATAATACGATTAACGGAATATGTAGTCCCTGCATTTTGAATATGTTAAATAAGATAACCATAAACAATCATAAAAAGAGATGAAACACACCTGCCTGAGACTTATGAAATGTGAATGTGGGGTACATATGGAGTACAGGCGTTTTCTTCATTTTGTCTTCATTTGGCAAATTTGTATATTGATTTTACTGTTAAATTGCATCGTTGCAGCTCATCGATGATAACAAAGCCCCTCTCACCGACGAACAGAACGAGGCGATTATTCAGCTAACTAATAAACACTTTCATGTTAGTAGTACGGAACAACCTCAAAGTATAACAACACAACAGCAACAATGACAATAACTAGATTTTAATTAATTATCTGTTTTCACATGTAATTTGCATATAAAATAAGCTAAATTTATAATGAGCCTGAAGTAATGGCGATTGGCTGGCTGGCTGGCTGCATTAATAATGGGTTTGAGTTAACTAGGTTTTGTGTTTTAACGCTTTTGATCACCCAGATCCTCAATAACATCCTCATCGATCTCAGCCCATTTATCGGGTATAACGTCGAAGAGCTCATCCTTGACATCGCCCTGTATGACGATTTCATCTTCGCCTGTCACAGATGAACCGCATGCAAATTTTGTACCAAAAAATTTGGCAGCCACTTTCAGATCAATATCTGTGTACGACATTTATATAGGATTACCTTATTAAAAATGTCTTATATATTTGAAAAATGTATATTTTACCGAAGGTGCTCAATCCGGTGACGACAGTTACGGACTTCTTTTTGCCGCGGGCAGCACGTGATACACAGATACGTTTTGGAACATCCTCCTTCTTTTTCACCCGAAGCAATCCCTTGCCGCCACGTTTCTGTCGCTTCTTATCATCGTCTGTGCCATCTGCAGCTGCTTGCTCTTCCTCAATTTTAAGACGCTCGAAATCATCGGGTAGATTACGTTCAAGCCAATCCTTGCATTTATCATATTCTGGATAATATTCACAGTACTAAAAACAATATGTAATTAATAATTTTTGCAAAAAAAAAAAAAAAAAAAAATGTGATAAATGCAATTACCTCTATGGGCATGCTACAGTGTCCGCAATACTTCATCACAATGGGATACGTGACATTTTCCCGCGGACCCAGCTTAAGTCGTTCGGCGGCATTTACACTCTCGTTTGTCATAGCAATATTTGATTAAAAATTAAAAGCTAAAAAAACTGCCTGAAATGTGATAAACTATGAAAAACTCGGCACATAAAATTTGAGAGAACAGTTGGTGAACAGTTGACTGTCCCTGGCTTCCCGCGTTTCACAACACTCTCTTGTGCGTTGCCAGACTGTGTAAAGCTTAATAATTTCCAAATAAAGTTTGAAGAATAAAAACAGAAGTCAGTATGCGTAAATAAAAATAAAAAGCAAATACAATCCTAGCATACACTAAAACCAATCGATTTCAAATCATAATACATTTTTAATATTTAGATATTGGTGGCGCCTCATATTTTCTGGCATTTGTTGTGCTAATGAGAGGTAGAACTTCAAAAGTTGTTGCAAAATACTCGCATTATCAATATTGTTTTTTAAATTTAATTTTTTTTTTTTTGTTTCGTAAACTGAAACCTGTCAATTAATAAGACAATTAAAAGCTAATTTACTTTTAATTAAAATTCCGTGTGTGTATGAAATGGCCATGATTATGGCATGATGACGTCACAATTTTAATTATTATAATAATATAGTAATTATTAGTTAAGCTATTTAAGTGGTTCCTTTAGGAATCATGCAGAATATGAAAGAATGTGTATTATTCCAATCGGTGCAAAACTCGATTGATTCCCAATCATATAAGCTTTGCATGTTAAGTCAAAGAAAAACTACGATCGTTAAAGGAATTGTAAAGCTATTTATAAGATTTTCTGCAAGTTCTAACAGGTTTAAAAGCCCCGCTACCAGGTATTCAGTACTATTCGTAACTGACAAATATTTATTTGGTTTGTTGTGATGTGCCGAGACACAAACACGCACATGAAACTTAAGTAAATCGCATCAAGTGACTTGTGAAATTGTTGCGTGATGCGCAGAGAGAGCCACATACTTGCGCATACAAATTGAAGTGTTACCTGTAATTCCTTAACGCAGTGAGGGCACATTATGATTTATTCAACAGTTTAGTGTTTAGGTTAGTTTAGTTAAATGCAATGCGTTGCATAGCCATCGTTTACGAAACGCAATGCAACTGATAAGCTGATAAGAATGCACTCCCATACAAATGATGGAGCAACAGGAAGTGTAGGTGGCAGTACCGAGGGTAAAATTCGTTGCATTTTCCTTAGCGAATTCCATGCGACGGCAGGTTGTAAAATCAGCTGTCAGGTATGTTAAATATACATACCGTTATCGTTAAAGATGGATGTATGACTTGTCCTGTTTGTGTCCAGGTACCGGATAATTATATCTCCAAGGAGGTGTTCGATGCCATCAATGTCTATATTATACCCAAGCAGCATTTGCAACGATGTATTCTCACAGTGAATGCCATGGATGTGAAGATTGTTGGCTACCCGGTTGGCATACAGGATCAGCAGAAGTATGCCCGTAATGCATTCCTATTTAATTTGTGCTTCGTTTGTGACTCGCGTGCGCGATCCGTGCAGTATGAGCCGGTGGTAAAGAAGTTATCCGAATATCTGATCATGATGGAGGAGGAGTCGTGCTTTCTCTCGCGGGAAGATGATAAATTACGTCTGCAAAATATATTCGAAACGGTACTCCGGGATCTAAATGAGCGTAAGGTAGCCACAATAGTCGAAGGCGATAATACAATTTATCTTAAAATTGTTATGCATAAGCCGGATCCACCGTCGGTTAAAGATCACATGGTGCCATTATTGTTGGCCAATTTACGTGATACACCGCTAGAAAACTGGGATCTGACCACACAACAGGTAAACAAATTAAGAATATTTAAAAAATAATTGCAATTTGAGTTAATATACATTTCGTTTGAACAGATCTTGCGCTTTATCAATGGCATTAATCATGTGGCTCGCATAGCTGCCGAAGCAGACGTGGAAACTGATTTGGTCAAGTCGTGCATCCAGAATTTGGTCTATTACGGCGTAGTCCAGCTGTTGCCCATATTAAAATACAGCAATGTGTACATGACACAGAATCTGAAGCATCTCATACAAAGTGCGGCATTAAGCAACGCCTGCCGTAAATACGTGGCACTCAATCCGGGCAAAACGCTGCCCAGCGTGCAGAGAATTTTTCAGTTCTATGCATCGATGACGCACGGTGTCACCCTACGGGCTATCTGTCAGCGTCTGTGCCCGCAACATCATAATATTGATGAGCGTAAGATGGTCATTTTTGGCCTGCAGCATAAGTTTATACGTTGTATACACAAGTATCCGGTATTTACGGGCTCGGTTCCATCGGGTCGTCAGAAGATGTATACGGGTTTAATAAGTTTCGATGAGATATGCTGCAAAACTGGACTCTCGCCGTGCACAATCGAAAAGGACATTGAGAAGGACACGAATGTTACTGTGATTTGGAAGTAGTTTTGTTTCCATGCTGTGGTGTTTGTCAATATTTTTTTTCTTGCTTTTTTTTCTATAATCTTTTTATTGTATAGAAACTATGTGTATATTCAATTGTGTGTTTGTTGTATTTCGATTATTTAATTGTTTATTATCATAAGCAAAACAATTGTAAATTTATCTACCTATTGCTTAGAATTAAAAATATATATACATACTAGTAAATTCAATTCTTAAAAAAAGGCGTCTTAATAAAAATTTAAATTCTGTTGAAATAAAAACATCAAACATATTGCTTGAGAACTTATACTAATAATATATAATAATTGATAATATCCCTTCGTTGAATTAGCATTAATGTGAACATCTAAAATATACCATAACGACAACGTGAGCGGCATTTTAAAACAAAAACATATTTTATAAATTTCTTTTGGTGTTTTTAAATCACGACATATCGCATAGAGATTACACTATCGATCTAACAGCTGATATAAGGCAAGTAGCGTGTTAAATATCATCGGCTTAGCAATTGATTATTTTGAAATATAATTGAATAATTGAATTGATTTATTATATTCAATTTATTCTATATTTGTAATAATTTACTTATATTATTTTTTTGTATTTTTTGATTTTGCTCAGCTTACAATATAAATTGTGTTTTAATATTTTGCTCGAACAGCGTACTTTGCATTAAACTCGGCAAACCGTCGACCAGCCGATCAGCTGTTTTGTCATGGCTCCGTGACGTCACCACGGATGACTGCTTCGCAAACGAAAACAATAACACAACATACATATACACGCACGCATCTTTGTATGTACATAGCAATACATACATATGCATGTGTTGCTGCCATATTATTCAGATATATGAATATATATATATATATATATATGCATATCTGTGTGTTTGTATGTACACATAAATATAATAAAGAAGACGTGTTATATGTATGTACATATGAGTGCGAATGTGAAGGAACAACAAAACAAACCGGCAATAACCAGAGAAATGTTAAAATAGCCGCGATCTCTGGCACTGGCCACGTTTTGAAATGTTTTAGCGTTATTAAACAATCTTTTTTATTTTTGCTGGCATTGAGGCAAACCTAATAATTATATATACCAGCGCACACACATCTGTGCCTGCCGTCTCTATACGTAGTACATGTATGTATATACATAAATAAATAAGTATGTATGTATGTATTTTTATGCATATGAATCGTACATTAGTTGGGACAGTTACTCAAAGCTTTAGCACAATTCTGGCATTGTTGGTCATACTTGCAGCAGCAGAAGCAGCGGCAACAGCAGCGGCAGTAGCAGCAGGCGCAGCGACGTCAACAGCGACGACTCATAAATAATGTCTGAAGATGGCAAAAGTGAGTAATTATCTATGTTACATATAAATTAACATATGTATATGTATGTACATACATTTGGATTGCTTTTCGATAATTGAATTCCAGGTCCACGTACCCGAAATATTATTGAGAATCAACTCTTTCGACGTCAGCGAAGCTTGAAGCTTGAGGCACTGCAAAGGCAACGCTCTCAATATGGCAGCATTGAGGCCTCGGATGAGGAGGACGCGGAGTGCTTCGACAAGGTCAGTACATACACGCACATGTGCTGCTTACGTGTCATATCATTTCCTACAAGAAATAAAGACACACATACGGGTGATAGTTTCGCTTGTAAATAATTTGCAGATGAGATTAAATTAAGAAATTAAAATACTTGCAGACGTATATAGTCATCATATTCACGGAGAAGGCCAAGCTACGTCATTGTCAGGATGTGGAGAAGATAATTCAGGAGTTTGATATCCAAACTAAGCTGGAAATTGTTAGGTAATATTTAATATTTATTTCAATTATCACGGATTGTCCTTTTAATACGATACGTTTTTAGCAAAACCGAAAAGTATTTGTATCTATCGGCTAGTCTGGATACACTGCTGCGTCTGGCGGATGCAGCGGAACTCGAAAAGATGACCACAACGGGTAGCATGCAAAAGTTTAATCACGGCTGCATCTCGGACTTCTTATTGCCAGGAATGACGAAAGAGCAGATTCTGCACTATTGCGAGACACCAGTTCTGATCAAGGATGTTGTGGAGCCGCCCATCAGATCCTACATTCAGAAAGGTTACATCGAGGACATGTTCCCACTGCATGACATTGTATGGAAACAAGTTGAATTGTTTAAAAATATTTATTCATTTAACCAATCTTTCTAACCATTTTTTTTTTAAATTGTTTAATATTATATTTGTACTTTATTTCCAGCTGTATTTGGATCGATTTAATCTGGACCTAAAGCGCACTACGCTGCCCATTGAAGAGATACGCAATTATTTTGGCTCCGGCATTGGCCTTTACTTTGGCTTCATCGAATTCTACACAAAGGCTTTAATTTTTCCGGCTGTCTTTGGCATGATACAATGCATTATGGATCTCAATCTGTCGCTGGTGTGCAGCTTCTATGTTGTGTGGACGACAGTAAGATATATATATATATATATATATATATATATATATACAATATATAAATAAATTTTATTTATTGTTGTTGTTCTTAGATCTTTTTAGAGCTATGGAAACGCAAATGCGCTGGCTATTCGTATCGCTGGGGCACCATTGAAATGAGCAGCCTGGATAAGCCGCGCGCCGCCTATCAGGGCCAATTGAAGCCGGATCCCATAACGGGGAAGATGACTTTGCATTATCCAATGCGCTATACGTACCTGCAAATGTATTGCATTTCGTATCCGGTTGTTTTGGGCTGCGTTGTTGCCGCCGCCTGGTTTGCGCTGTATCAATTCCAAATCGAAGCCGAGGTCTTGGCCGATTTTGGTGCAGACTCGTGGCTACTCTATATACCTGTCATTGTGCAATCCATATTGATATCAATATTCTCATGGGCATACGAAAAGCTGGCCACATTCCTTACCAATTTGGAGAATCATCGTACACGCTCGCAATATGAGAGGCATCGGGTCAATAAGCTCATGCTCTTTGAGATTGTTAACAATTTCTTTTCACAGTTTTATATTGCGTTTGTGCTGCAGGATCTCAAGCAGCTCAAGTATCAGCTAATGATGCAGTTGCTCATCTTTCAGCTCCTGTGTATTGCCCAGGAAATCGGAATACCTCTGATGGCCGTGTTGCGGCAAAAGTATGCAAAATATCGCCACAAGGAGGTCGAACCGGAAAAGTTAAGCGCTATCAGTAATAAGCCACGATATGAGCAAGCATTTTATGAATCCGGCCTGGATGCCTATCATTCCACATACGAGGACTATCTGCAAGTGTGCATACAGTTTGGCTATGTGGTACTCTTTGCTGCTGTTGCACCTTTTGCGGCCGTCGGCGCATTCATCAATAACGTATTCGCCGTACACATTGACATGTTTAAGTTGTGCAACATCTTTAAGCGACCCTTCGCCCGGCGTGCCAAAAACATTGGCGCCTGGCAATTGGCATTTGAATTGCTCTCGGTGATGTCCTTGTTGAGCAACTGTGGCATACTCTTCCTGCAGCCGAATGTTAAGTGAGTGGCATAAACATTGTACAATATAATCTATATCTAATTTATATATGTATATAATATCGTACGATCTGAACTTCAACATTTTCATCTTATCAGGCAATTCTTTTCGCATTGGCTACCATCTATTCCGGATCTATCGTTTGTCATCTTTGAGCATCTGCTGTTGGGCCTCAAATTTCTCATACACAAGGTGATTCATGAGCGTCCACGCTGGGTGCGCATTGGTCTCCTTAAGGCCGACTTTGAGACTAGCCAGGCGCTTAAACAGCTCAAGTAATAATATTTTCTTTGTTTCGTTTAAATAGTTTATAAACATTTTGTTATATTGTTTAACAGGAAATTCAAAGCGGGCAACAAGATGGCATAACAAAATGATAACGACAGTTGCACCTGGTGCTATCGGGTTGTGGCCAAATTGGAATCGAAAACAAATGAACCAGTCCATTTACCATATACACATATGCATATGCATATGTATACATACATACAAGCATACATACTTAACGCATATCTAATGCTTTTATTGTAAATCTCAAACTAACGGTGCCTTAAATATGTATATTGTACTTATACTTATTATTATTATATTATATTATTACACATTTATAATGCCAACTGCATAAATTTATCCATTTTAGCCAAAACTCTTTTTCTTTCGTTTATATGCTTAAATCATCCATGTCAAGGATTTAACATACAGTTAAGCTGAACACACACACACACAAAAAAAAAGCCATTGCCACTCGAAAGTATTTTATATAACAATGGAAAATATATATTATAATTAATTATAGAATAGCGCTTAAATTATTGTATTCTTAAAAATATTTATTGTATTGTATGTTAATATGTCTGTTTGGCGTAAATGATTTAGGTTTAGATGACATGTCTATATGATCAGAAGCTTACGTTTTTTTTTTTTGATTTTTGTTTTTTGGCTTAACGAACCCCTCGGAAATGCCGAAATGCCAGGAAGGCGTCTATTGCATGTAAAAGACCCGCTGCATAGCCCATGTACTGCAAACAAGATCATAAATATATATATATATATATATATATACTATATAGTTTAAATATGTGGACAATGAACTGGATTCAAGGAATGTGAGAGGTAACTTACATAGGTTGCAGTCATCGCTGGATAGGCCCAGAAGCCGGGCCTTATCAGGAACTGTGGATGCAGCCACACAACGCAGGCGAATCCCATATAGCTGGATGAGCTGAAGTACATGCAACTAGCCATCGCATTGAATAGAGTCTCCTGCAAGGGCAACAAATGTGACTCATGGGAGGGGGGGAAGACGGGTTACGGCTACTTACGAAAAGTGATTGTCGGATGAGACCATAGGATTTGTCTGAGAAACAATAGCATATGAGCAATATGGCCGTTGTGGTAAAACAATGTCCAGTCGTGGCCAAAAAGCTGGTTAGCGCCTGGCCAATGGAGTCTGCATATGGCACACCATAGCGGATGAGCAAGCCCTCGCACAATACGGCCAAACCCAATTGCATCAGCTTTAGCAATCCGACTCGACTGAGAACAAAGCCAAAATTGATGCAGGTGCAGACGCGGCAGCAGCAAACCTTAATGCCCAGCGGCTGACTCATGCCGCGCACACCAAAAGAAGCCATTCGATGCTACTCACTAGTTACCCAAATAGATACTGACGGCTTTGTTCCACATGCTGCATGCTACATGCTGCCTGCTGCCTGCTGCACACTAAATGTTGCCTCCTGATGCAGCAAATCTATTAATAGAGCCACACGGTTGACCCCAAGCGGCGTCAGCTGCGTCGGCGCACAGTGATTGAACTCGCAACAGCACGCAACGAAATTTATTTTTAAACATAATAATATCATTTATTTTAGAACGATTCTTTTAATTTTACATTCATTATTTAACCATATTTAATATGCCAAATAATATTATACATAAATATTTTTTTTATTTATTTTCAATAAATGCAAAAATTTAAATATTTTATTTTAACATAATAATATCATTTATTTTAGAACGATTCTTTAAATTTTACATTCAATATTTTACCATATTTAATATGCCAAATAATATTATACAAAAATATTTTTTTATTTATTTTCAATTTAAATATTTTATTTTAATGTAAAAAAAAAACAAATAAATATTAACAAAATTTGAAATCAAAGTAATTCCGTACTAGCTGCACGGGCGACCTCTGTTTGGACCCAAAAACTGTCCTAGTAGGCCGGGCTAATAATCGTTTGGGAGAAAGTGTTGAAGCCTCTAGTTGGCAATGACATTGTATTATTTATTATTTATATACACAAGGCAGAAGTAATAAATAAAAAAGTAAAAATTTTTCATTTTGGCCAAATACAAAATTTTCAAGTTGTATTTTCATTTTGTTTTGTTTTTAAATAACGCGAAAAAAGTTTGATAAGCCGCAGCGATGTGTTTGCCATATTTGGGGAAACTTATGAGTGGAGGCAACCGTCGTCGGGGTGCCGCAACGGGAACGCCGCGTCCCAGTCTAGCGCCGACGCCGAAGCATTCAAGCGTTACAATTCAAACGGCAAATGCAATCAATACCGTTAAGAAGGATGTCCAATCGACGGTGGCGAATACTGGTCTTAATGCCCTAGGCCAAGATATAAATGGCAGCAGCATGGTCCCATCAGCCGGAAACGTTGGCGGACTGGCGCCGTCTGGTCAAGATGCACAGGCAAACGATGCCAGTAATTCCGCTGCCACAGCCAACGCTCCAAAGGCAGCATCATGGTGGGAATACTTGGGAATAAGCAAAAGCAAGAAACGTAGCGCCGAATCCCTCTAAATGCATCTATGCTGCACTCTGGAAGCTCTGGAAGAAGCCAACTCCGTGACCCAATTAAATCATACTGTCCATAGCTCAGATTTTGAATGAAATCGAAATTTTATTCTGACCTCATCCGGACAATAATCGCATCACCCCTCGTCTCTGCTTAAAACAAATCAATTCACCCTTAAATGCAATAGCCAAATCAAAATAAAATCAACCAATACAACAAACAATTTATGTCTTTTGTTTAATAATACTCGTAATTGTTTATAGCTAATACACCGAACATATTTCAACTAAATAAAGGCTTAAGCTCAATAATCTAGCATACTTTTTGGAGCTGATAGCCAAAGATATATTAAATACTTGTTATAGATTTATCAATAAAATCAAATTGTTATTAATTAAATAAGATTAAATGTCTTAAATATTAACGCAAAATTAAAATTAAAATTAAAATTGACACGAAAACGTATAATAATTTTATTTATTTAATAATTTTGCAAGTTCAAAGGATAGATGGTGTTGTGTGTGTGTGTGTGTGTGTGTGTGTGTGTGTGTGTGTGTGGCAGCATTCATATACATTTATGTATATTATATGTATAAATAATATATGAATGCATTTATATACTACATATATGTATGTATATAAGCGCTCGTATTTGAATAACGGCACTTTCATCTCTCTTTCAAGTCGTGCTCAGCGAGAGTGAGAGAGATAGCGATACAGTCAACGACAATGGACCAAGTGCGCTACAAACGGTTAAACACAGCTTGCCGACGTCAACGTCAACGTCAACATCGATGTTAATGTTGTTGTCGCCGCCGGCATCGCAGCGATTAGTATAATTTATCGGCGGCAACTACAATTTGAAAATTATGGGCGTGGGCAGCACAGACAGGTGGAGAATGTATGTGTGTGTGTGTGTTTCTGTCTCTCTGTGTGTGTGTATGTGTGTGTGTGTGGGGCGGCAAGCTTTTTGACAATAAAATTAACTAGGCTCTTATCAAAATCAATTATCGTTGTTGCTGCGCCGTCTGCTGCTGCGACGTCTGCGTCAGCGTCACAATGATCGGCCGTTGACGTCAGCAGAGGCAGCTTAGCGAAGCGGCAGCGATGCTTCACAATGTTGTAACAATTGAAATCATTATACTTATTTCCATACGGTGCATGTATTTAAATACTTGCATTACCTAAATACATACATACATATGTACACACATGCATAAACATATGTATATACATATGTATGTATATATATATTTAAATAAATAAAATACTTCAAATGTTTTTTTGCATTTGCAAGTGCAGCGCATTCTCAGTCGTCAAGCGGATGTCAAGCCCTTTAATCGGTGATCGATTGACGATATTTTGAAATTTAACGTATAAATCGATAATTAAATCAAGGCGTATTATAATAAACACATACGTACACACATCCACATGTAATTAGAATTAGGAAATTGAATGGAAACAAATTTTCTATTTGAATTTGGTCATTTGTTTTCTAAATGTTTAAGAATTTTTGGCGACACGCCTAAAAATGTTTTCAAAAATCAAAATTGTTTTGTCACGAAAATATGTACATACTTATGTATGTATGTAGGTATGTATGTATGTATGTATGTATATATAAATCCATTAAATGTAGTCATTAGCGATTTGTTTTTATTTATTGTAGTTTTCGAGTTTTTATTAAATTTGAATATTACAAATATGCTTGGCATTTTCGCTTTACGTGCTATTTGTTTATATTTATTCTATAGTCCCTTTTCCCATTCTTTTATTTTCTTTTTTTTGTTAATGCCGTCCCATAAACAAACTAGAGACACGCGTCATTGATGCACCCCACAAATATACACAATATGTATGTATGTATGTATGTATACATAGATGTATATTGTACGTGTATTTTCTTAAGCTATTTATATACAAAATAAAAATATAAAAGAAACAAAATTATAAGAGAATTAAATGTAGTGAACAAAACAAAAGCGAATTTTTCTCAAAAATTCTTTTCTCTTGTTTATTTTGCAGCCTTCTCTCATTTGAGGCCGATGCCTTTGATACTTGCGGCATATTTTCAGTTTTCGTATGCGAACAAAATCATTTTGAGATTCGCATAAGGTTTATTATCAAAATCAATTGAACATTGTACACATACACATACACATACACATACACAGTAAATGTTTTAAAAGTTGTTAGCTGTTGTGATAAATTGTTCATATTGCAAATATGTTGTTAGCACATGTAAACAGAATGCCCTTTATGTGTTTCAATTAAAATTACAAGTGCGCCCGCCTCGTTTTTTAAGTGTGTGACAAATTTGTTGTTGTTGTTGTTGTTGTTTGGGCTATTTTAAGACAACAATAACAATATAAGACAACAATTAGAAAAGCAACAGTAAAAAAAAGAAAGAAATGCCAAATACACATACTAAAACATTAAGTAAAAAACAAAAACTCAAACAAACAATTATCTGAGCTACATACACATGTTACATACATACATACATTCGTAAAAACAAAAAAAAAAAACACAAAAAAAACAATTGCACATTTGAACACAATTTTCGTAAAACACATTTGACAACAAATTTATGATAAACGTCATCGACGAGGCGACAAATAACGGTTTGTGAGCTGTATATTTACAGATTTACGAATATACATACATACAGATACATACATATGTTATGTGCATATATCGATAATTAATTAATTAGTTAAATAAATAAATAAATAAATATTTAAATAAATCAGTGCAAATAAAACAAATATGAATATACGCCATATGATTTTTATTAATTAATTTCTTTGTGAATGTTTATTTATAACAATTGAAATATTGAAGTATATCTCTCTGTTTTATCAGAAATTATTTATTTGCATGTGTACAGTATGTATGTATGTATGCATGTATGTATATACATATATAATATAATGTTTATTTAAGCAAGAATTGAATGATTTGCCCACTTCAACATAGATAATGAACATTTTATTTACTGTTCAGATGCAGATTTAGTATATGAACATATATGTATATAATATGAATATACCATAGTATAGTTTATTCCGGTCTATGATGTATGTATACATATACATGCATATACATCCGCATCATCCTTTAAGCAAATGTCTTTAGATTTGATATAACCTTTGTGAATTGGATTCATTTAATCAAATCAAATCAAATCAAATAAAATAAAATTTAAAAAAACAAACACAAATACATAGATACATATGTACGTATTACATTGATCTATGAATAGTTAACATCTGGACGCATCACTTTTTGTCGTCGAGCACTTTTCAATTGATTTTTCATAGTTGTTTTCGTTTGTGTTGTTTTTTTTTTTTTTTGTTTGTTTAGAAATGCAAACTCGATGTTATAGAGGAAACCCGTGTAGTTTTCATTGTTTAACAGAATCGAACTGTAAACATTGTTTGTTTATCTCAACAAGTGTCCATTGAGAAGGGAAAAACCGAAAGAGAATGGAAGAAATAGGAATGAAAACGCAGACACAGATAAGCGATTTGTTTGTGGCAAGAAAATGTTGACAACAAAAACAAGCAAAAAATATTCAAACTGAAACTCTTGAGGAATGTGCCACAATTACCTTAAATAATTTTAAAAAAAACTAATTAATAAATTAAACTATTTTTTTTTTTTGTAATTATAAATATGTTTGAGTGAAAAATCTTAAAACGAAAATATACTCGCTGTATGTATTATATTTACATACATATACATATATGAAAAAAAATAAATGTTTTAAAACGCAATTTAAGTATGATAAAAATATTCTTAAATATATTTGAAAATACTCGTATTATAATTCCTCATTTCATGTTGCATTTATAAAACAAACAAATCCGAATGACAATAGACTGAACACCAATTTAAACCAATGAACTTAAACAATAGATTTCAAACAATAGATTGTTCATTTGAAAAACAAATTTCAAAAATAAAAAATAAATTCTTAAGCTTAGCAAAATGAAGTTTCGTTCCTAATTATGTTGTTTTGATCTCAAGTATTCAGGTATTCATGTTCAAGTTTTAACGTTTATTTATTTATTGTTTATTTATTTATTGTTTTTTTTTTTAATATTTATGATAATAATTTGATGACAACTTAAACATTAACTTATCGGAATTAACTCTCGTAACCCAATTAAATTGAAAAATATACATAAAAATATAAATATTTTATTTATTTATTTATTAGGACTAAATATAGGCTTAAAAATATATTTTAATTTAATGTAACATAATAGTCTAAAAAACAAAAGGGGTTTTTACAGAAAAGTCGCATATTTGCATTAATTGAATTTATAATTGTTGAATATATTCATAAACTTATGGGTGAAAACCAATTTATAAAACGTAAAGAATTTCGTTATCGTTATTGGAAAAACATCTGTTAGTCCGTCCCATGTCCCATGTCCCATGTCCCATCTCCCATGATTGGAAATTCAGATGGAGGCGTCGAAGAAAAATCTTTAAATATTCTTATCGCATTGCAAATGCTTTGCATATTTATACCCTGTATGTTATTTATCATATACCGTGTGTTATACAACTAAATATGGCCAATAATAAAAATAGCAAAATATATACGAGTATGTTAATATATGTGGAAATACTAACAATGTTGAAAGTGTTTTTTGATGTAATTTAATTAATTGTCGCCAATTCATGTCAATTATCAATATCATAAAATGATATATGTATATTGGGTATATACTCGTATATTGGATAATTATGTTTGACAACTGAGTACAGGGTATGTACCATATTATACCAGCCCAGTCTATATTTCGATGTTGGCTTGGCTTATCAGTTGGCTGGAAATCGAAAACTCTTGTCACCGGTTCGTATGAGTAATGTATATAAATACAATACATACATACATACATACATACAGCTAGCATACAGTGCGAGTACTGCTCGTGGGTGTGACTATTGATGATACGAGTATATACGAGTATGTTGGCTGCATCATCTGAGACATACATACATCGATCTATAAGCCAGACTCGCATCTTGACATTGACTCCGAGTATCGTTATCAAGTTTTGCCTTTGATTTGATTGCGTTTGTTACATTTCAGTTTCAACGAAGAAAGCCAACATTAGCTCAATTCCAAATCCAAAACCCGAATCCAAATCCGAATTCAATTTCGAGTTGAATGCTTGTATACCATATAATAATTTCCGAATGCGGATCTCAAGTTGAGCAACTGCCGAGTGCGCCTTTAGTTCCGATACCTTCAAACGAGCTGCCGCTACCGCTGCCTCAGCCTCTGTCTCAGCCTCTGTCTCTGCCTCTGTCTCTGCCACTGCCTCTGTCCACTAGCAACTGTGGCGTCGACGTCGCGACGCGTCGCTCGGTTTTGGCGCAATCGAAAGTTACGTTTTGGCTTTACGTAGACCGCATTAGTCGTACGCCGAGTGTCATCGGCGTCAGTTCACAGTTTCAGTTTTGATTTCTAAGAAGAAGCCCAAAAAGATCAAAGATCAAAACTTAATCAACTACGAACTTACGCTGTGTGGGTGTGTGTGTATATGTGTGTGAGTAGCTTAAGGATATCTCATATCAAAATACTTCTATATATATAATTGTTTAGTTTTATTCTTCGGTTTAGAAATAAGTTTAAGATCAAATATTTATTTGGCGATGGAAATTCAATTTCAAGTTCAATTGAAAAGAATAAAATTAAATCAATTTATAAATTTGATATTAAGTGTTGCTGAAATTTTGATTTCTAGATTATCAACATACAATACAAATCAATAATGATATACAATGTGAAAATACAATCTAATTTATGGTATAATATAGTGGAATTAAAGCGAAATTTACAAGTTTAATATTTTCCAAAGAATCTTTAAATTCGAAACCAAATGACATTATAAATCAAATCCAATTCTATATTTTGTATATGTTAGTCGAATTTTTGTTTTTTCGCTCAGTCATATTACGCTACGATCTCATGATGGAGCAAATAAATAATTATTAGAAACTACGAAACTCACGAAACAATTTAAAAAAAAAAAAAAACTTTTGAAAATTTAAGAAATTGATTAACAATAACAATAGAAATAAATATTTATTAAAAGCGAAATGATTTGAAATACTTTGACAATTAGGATATCTTGAATTGCAAATACATACATGTATGTACATACATATGTATTCGCATTCATTATAATAATCTTAATCTATTTGTTTATTAGTTTCGTGGGACCAGCTGTCATTTGTCTTACGTTCGCTGCGATTGTCATTCTGTCATTCGATAGCTTTTCCATTGTGCATATGGGTAATTTAGTAGATTTATCATAGTATGTATGTATACATACATATACATATACATATACATATGCATATGAACACGTGACTTATCATACATATGTACATACACTCACAATCCCGTTTCGTTCCGTTATTTATAACTATTAATTTGTGTAATTAACTAGCAAATCGCTGTAAACACGACTGATTAAATAAATTAAAATTAAACTATAAATAACACAAAATCAAATTAATAATAATAATTTTAATAAACACATATATAAACATATACATGTGTATGTATATGTATATTTTTATACAATAGATTAATCCAGAACTCGTGCTCGCATTTCTTTTATAATTTCGCCTAATGGCATATTCCGATAATTCCCCCTCTTGGCGCATCCCATCCCATGGTCTGGAGCGGATCTGCGATTAGCTTGGACATGCATAAGCATGCACAAACATGCATGTGCATGCATTTCTTCCACACATCAGACTACATATGAATATTTCGCAATGGTTACGATAGAATTTTACTCAACACACATTAACAAAAAAAAGTGCATTAAGAATTCATTTTTATTGTTTAGAAACTTAACTAAATTAACTAAATTAACTCATGCACAGTTAAATGAATCGCCGCTTTTTTTGTGTATCGTCTTTTTAGCCTGGCTGGACACGTGCCCGCCAATGGTGGCCATAAAAAAGTGTTCCAAACTGGTTAAGTAGCTCTTCAAGAATTTATTGCCAAATCATAGCTGACACGTGATAAGATCAGAAGAGATATGTCTTTAATTATAACTATCTTGAGTTTCATGACTAATCAGTCAGTCAGTCAGTCAGTCAGTCGGTAATCCAAGACCATTATCATACATTATATACACACACACACACACATACATATACATAGAGTATGTATATATAGATTATATTTTGAAAATATTACGCTGCTGCAGCGTAATCTCTTTTAGACCGATCTTTAAAAATATATATATATTAATGATATTGCAATAATAATGAACATTTTGCAAATATTAAAACTTTATCTTTAATATTGTATTAATAAATCGCATTTAACGATTGCGGGTGGGGCGGGGAATTAAGTTATCAACAATAATTTTAAATAATCTTTTATTTTGCTATCAATAAATATTTAATGAAAATGGTCTTGCAATTCTTAACTAAAACTCCCGATCCGGAATGTACAATATTTATTTATAATATGAATTTTATGAATTCTTTTTTCTCAATATTATTTATGTATTTTTTTTTTAGATTAGAATTAAGTTCCGGGCAGCATAGTGTAGTTTGATCAGACGACAATGAGACGCAACTTTCTCGATTTGATTTTCTTAGTACAATAATCTCAAGATTTATATAAAGCGAATTAAATTTAAAACACACACTTAATCATTCGCAATTAAATTTGAAACAATTAAATGAAATGAAATGAATTAACGTCTAATAAATCATTGGCAACATAACGAAACTTAAATTGAAACTTGCCAACGTTGTTTCTGCTGATAAGGCCAGATTAAAGCGTTAAATACAAATACAATAAATCAGTGCATTAGCCCAATGGGTGAAACGCTTTAAGTTAGTTGCAAGCTGGGCGGCGGCAGCTCGCTTTCGGCCAAAATTAGAGAGTCTCAAAATGCGAGAGCCAATATGGCCAACTGGCTGCTGTCTGCGGCTGCGGCTGATATTGGCCAACAATCGGATGAAGTCGAGCGTGACCGTGGCCAACGATTGCTGCAACTGGGTTAATTTTCAATAAACAATGTACAAACGATTATTACCACAGTGCACACCCGATAATGTGAACCAGTTCATCAAAAAAAAAAAAAACAAAAAAAAAACCAAATACTACAATATATAATCTATGGTATATACTTATGATCTAGTCAAATTTGAATATATACCATATAATAATATATCAAATTTTATATTTTTATTTCATTTATTTAACTATATCTAAAAAAAAGTTAGACATCTTATATTTTAAAATATAATAGAATAATATAATTTATAAGCAAATGCATTATGTACTTGAATAATTGAATTGAATAATCTTTTCAATTGAATTGATCATAGGTATTGTTCACGCTTTCGAATGTTCACTGTATGTGCATTCGTTTTGTTTTGTTTTTCCTTATGTGTTTTGTTTTTGTTTTTGTTTTTGTTTTCTAATTTCGACAGGTGCTTAATGATCTTAATTTTTTATATTTATCTTATCAGATTACAACAAATGAAATTGAAATTGAAATTGAAAATGGAACTGGATAGCTATATACACGCCTCGGCACCATCGAATAGCAAGCGTTTCGTTGTGGAAGATTCAAGTAAGTTTTTCTTTTCTTATTTTCTTTTCTTTTCTTTTTTTTTGTCGCTTCCGTTTCGTTTTGAAAGTGTCCAGTAAATTGGCCGGAAATGCGTTACTTGGTTTTGTTTTTTTTTATTTTTTTTGTTTTTGTTTTTGTTTTTTGAAATGTTTATGTCACAATGGGAAAGGTAAATAAACTTGAGACAAGTTTAGATAGAGCTAAACTACAGCTGGGTATTGAGACGCAACCCGCCGTCATTCAGTCAATTACCGATTATCAACAAGTTGAAGTTCATAACGCACATTTGACCATGAGACAATGTCGGAGACTGGGCTGACTCATGTCCGTTGAAAGCCAGTCTATGTTACAGTTGGCCAGACAGCGGGACGTTCTCTGAATTCTCACTTTTACTCTGATCTATCTCACTCACTCTCTCGCTATTGCTCTCTCGCTCTTGCTCTTGCTCTATTTAACGCAGTTACTAAAGTGACCTCCGATGGGGAACCGCACGGCATGATGACCATGGTGGCTGGCTTATCGGGTCTATTGGCTGCCGTTATAATATTGGCCGTGCTCGTTTCGATGGTTGCCTGTCGTAAGAATAAAACGTAAGTGTTTCTTTGTGTTTGTGTGCGTGTATAATTATAATTATAATCTCGCATCCTTAGCAGCAAGAAGTCTCAATCCGACCAATCCTCAGCTAGTACGGTGGCTATGACTCGCGTTGAGATGGCACAGCCGCAGTTGGCTGGGAATCTGAATGCAGCGTTTGCGGAGAGTACACTCAGCCTGAGCGGTAGCAATAAGGATGCGGATAAGGATAAGGATAAGGAGAATCAATGGCCCACAACGATTATCATCGATCGTTATTAGATAAATCCTATTATGCCCAGGATATGCACGTGATGTTTGTGAACACTTGAGACTGAATGCTTTGGCGGCATATTTTCAAGCTGTCATCGCCAATTAGACATTTAAGCCAAATTAATGCAATTAAGACACAAAATATTTTTTTTGCTGTAGTTTTTATTAATATTATTATAATATTATTATTGTTGTTTTTTTTTTGTCGTTAAATTGCAATTTGAATTGATTGATAACAAAATTACCACACAAAATGGCAAACGGTTAGGCGTTTGTTATCGAAAAGCAAGATCGGTAATAATTGACATTTGAAATGATAACGCGCCAAATCGGTTTTGTTATCGTTGAAATAAATCGAAATAAATGAAATGCAATGTGTTTGCGTCTGTCTTTTCTATTTACTGCCTATCACATAATGTATAAAAATTGGATAAAATAAGTATTAAAAGGATTAAAAAAAAAAGCAAAAACAAAAATTGAAAGAATGGCCAATTGGGAAAATGCGCTCAGAGTGCCGCACGGCAACCAACGACCATGGCCAAGAGCGCCATGCGTATGTACATTCCGTATTCGGCCTGTCGGAAATATGCAGCACGTGGATCCGAATCAAAATCACGGCTAATCTCCTCAACACGTGGCAGTGGATGGAGCACAATGGTTCGCTTGTTGGCCCGTGTCATCATTTTTGGCGTCACAATAAACTGACCGCAGCACTAAAAAAACAAGCACGAACAATAGAAATCATTTTACTAAAATAAATCATAACAAATATAGGAATATAGTAATATATATAGCCAATCCAATCGAATGGACAATGGAATCTGGATGATTACGTATTTGCAACTTACCCGTTGGTATTCATCCTCGTCCTTGAAGCGTTCACGTTGTATGCGAGTCATGTAGAGGACATCGGTGCTGGGCAACGCCTCCTCAATGGTATCGAATGTTCTTTGATGGATGCCACGCTGGTCCAGATACCGCATTATATCATCGGGCATGCCCAATCCCGTCGGTGCCACATATTGCAACGTGACATTGTAGAGCGTCAACAGACGCGCCAAGGAGTGCACAGTGCGTCCGTTCTTCAGATCGCCAACCATAGTGATGGTCAGGCCATTAACAGTGCCGATTTCCTCACGGATGGTAAACACGTCCAATAGCGCCTGGGTGGGATGCTCTCCGACACCATCGCCGGCATTGATGAGTGGTTTACGCGAAAACGATGCGGCACGCTATGAAAACAACAAAGATTGAAGACAGCTCTCATTTTCTTTAGAGGAATGGGTACAATGGTACTTACAGCTACGGCGCCTGGTTCGGGATGACGCAACACCATAACATCTGCATAGCTGGCCATCACCTTGATGGTATCCTCGAGTGTTTCGCCCTTCTTTACCGAAGAGGTGACCTGATCCATGTTGATAACATGACCGCCCAGTCTCTGCATGGCCGCACCGAAGCTGCACTGCGTCCGTGTACTGACCTCGTAGAAGATGCTCGCCATGATTTTGCCACGCAACAAATCATCGACTGGCCGATCTTTGGTCACACGTGACTTGATCACCTGTGCCAGATTGAAGATGTCGTTCAAGTGTTCCTTACCAAACATGTCCACGGAGAGCACATGCTTGCCCACCAGACAATGAGCGACGGGATTGGTATTCGCCGGGGTAACGAGTGAACTTTTCAGATACTCCTTAAGCGTCGTATTGCTAGAGGAGTCGAGGCGCGGACGTGGTGCTGGTGATATAGGACGCAAGAAGTTGCATACGGATGGCGATGTGCTTCTGCCAGCTTCGTCCATGAAATGCACAGTTGCAGGCCGTGCTCCAGATCCATCGGTCAGAAGTCGGGTGAATGTATCGTTTACATCGGTGTCGCTGGGCAATTCATTGCCATCGGATTCAGTTTTTTGAAGCATTGTAGCCTTGGCACGCACATTCTGACCAAATCCGGGCTGGACCAGCACCTGGCCATCGATGAAAGCGACCTCCCCGCGCAGAACGACACGATGGACGCGACCCTTGACCTTGGTGCCATTGAATGGCGACCAACCGGCTTTCGTCTTAAGCTCACTGTTGCTGATGGTCCACTCCTCGTCTAGATCGACCTCCACATAGGTTTGCGGCTGCTCGGGCAGATTAAATATGTTGCGAGGATTGCGATAAAACTTCCGCTTGATATCCTCTAGGGTTAGTCGCCCTTCATGCACAGCTTGCAGCAGGAGCGGCAATATGGTCTCTAGGCCAGTAAATCCAGGTGGCGGATGATCTGATTCCTTTTCAGCGAGCGTATGTGGTGCATGATCTGTGGCAAAGACATCAATGTATTCCATGTGCTCCCACAGCGCTTCCTGATCCTCGGGAGAGCAAAGCACAGGACGCACCTCAGCCATACCAGAACCCAAACGCTCCACATCACGCGTGCTAAGAAACAGATGATGCGGACAGACTTCGCAGGTGACACGAATGCCCTTGTCCTTAGCGGCACGGATCAGCTGAATCTCCTCCTTGCGTGCTACATGAGCGATATGAACAGGGCGATCCAGCAGATGCGCCAGAAGCAAAACGGCCGCCATACTCTGACGCTCCGCGTGGCAAACGATTGGCGCACGTTTGGGCCAACGCGAGAGATGGCGTTGCCAGGTGGCAATGTCGCTGAGTCGCAATGTGCCAAACGTAGTATTGAGATACATCTTCAGGGCACACGCCTGTGATGCCAACTCATGAGCGTGCTCCCAGTTGGTATCCGAGGCGCCCACATATAAACCATAATCGCAACGTGCGCCCAGGCGTGCCAATTCTTTGAACTGATTGAACGTATCACGATCAACAATTGAGGGATCCGTATTGGGCATAGCACAGATCATAGTGACGCCACCGGCCAAAGCTGCTGCGGTGCCGCTAGCAAAGTCCTCCTTATGGGTGGCACCCGGTTCACGCAGATGTACGTGGACATCAATGAATCCCGGCAGCTTTATAATACGGCGCGATGTCATGCAATCTGTGTGGGTTTTCATGACCGGATTACAGCCCGTCACTCGCATCGATTCCACTAACAATTTGGTACATTTAACATCCGTTACCAAGGGTATTGAATAGTCAACAGCCAGACGCCGGGTGCGATAGCCATGCGTCATAAATGATGAGACTCTGGATCCAAAAAAAAATGTGCAAAAAGGATAATGATAAAGCGATAAGTTATGATGATCCCAAGCCTGATCATCTGGTATATAACTTACCTGCGAACACCGCCACCACGCATCGGCAGATTGATGACCAAATCGAATTGGGTGTTGGCCAGAAATTCAGCCAAATGCTGGAGCTCACCTTTGATATCATCTGGTGTTGTCCTATCGAATGTCCACTGTAACGATTCCACCTGCAAGAAGGACAAAAACTTCTTTAGAAGAGGCAGAAGCAGATGCAGATGCAGAGGCAGAAGCAGAGGCAGAAGCAGAGGCAGATGCAGGGGCAGATGCAGAGGCAGATGCAGATGCAGAGGCAGAGGCAGGGGCAGAAGCAGTCACCAAGGCCAAGGCCTAGACGAGCAATGGCATTCGGCAAATGTTTGCCTAGGCCACATAAAGCAAGATATCGAAATCATTTATAGACCTACATAATAATTCACTTGCAGTTGGACAATGGAAAGAAGAAGAACTTCAAAACAAAGCAAAAAACAACACTCAAATGCGCCATACACTCGCACAGTGGTACAAATGTCAATGAAAATTATATTGACAATAATAGTTAAATAAATGCAAATATTTTTTATATATTTTCAAATTTTTTAATTTTAACATAAACTGTTTTTATTATCTTAGTTAACAGTGCTGCTGATCGGTATTTAACAGCATAGATCATTTATCGATAGTCAGCTGATTGTCTAACTGTAAACTGTACAGTTTGCGCGGAATTTGAAATTAAACAAATTTAATTATTGCAAAATTGAATGTATCAACTAAAGTATAATATTTTGTACAATATTTGAATATATGTGGTACCACTGTGCGCTAGCGGCGGCTTTCTTGTCACTGTTGTTGACGTGTTTACACGGCAGAGATAGGCTGATAAGAAGGCTAACCGGAAGCGGAGGAAGAGTCAACACATGCCTCAGTATCGATGTTGATCTTATCTAGATAAGGGCGACAATAATGACATTGGCGAGAAATTAAAAATGTAATTCGATCAGTGGAATCGGGAATCGGGAATCAATCAGTAACAAAGGTATAACAATTGCGCGGAGTACTCAATATTACGTATACTGTCCATGGGCTGTTCGTACTCCAAGACGCCGGACAGCGATGCGCTGCCGAATCCGCTGCAACAGCTGCAGGCAGCAGAGGCGCCACCGTCACGAGGTGGTCAACGTCGTCGCCGTCGGGAGGAGAAACGTCAGCGTCAATTGGCCAAGCTGCAGAAGCGCAACGCGCGCAAACAACGACGTCAGCAGCGCGCCGGCAGCTGTAGCAGCAGCAATAGTGCAGCAGTTGCCACAGGCGCGATGAGAAGCAGTCAACGTGGCAGTCAGAACTTGGTGCCGCAGCTGCGTTTATTGGGTGGCAGCAATGGCAGCAGCGCCACCGACTGCATCGATGCTCTGTGTGCACGTACTGTGCAGGAGCAGCAGGAGCAGCGCAATATTGAGCAGAAGATGCGTCATCAGCTGGAACTGAAGCTGCACACGTTTCTGCTCAATCAGCTGCTGTTGGGCATACAGTTCTTTGGCCACTTTGAGCACGAGGTGGCCGCCATCGATGATCATCAGCGCTCCTGCGGTCAAAGTCTTTCCGAGCACAGCCTGCTCCATGCCAGTGCCATCGATATGGCCGTTGCCAAGCGACTCCTCTTCAAGTCCACGTAATTTAAAACTCAAATTTCTTTAAATAAATAATATAATCTCATAAATAAATTCTTCCGAATTCTCCGTAGTGATGGATCTCAGCCAAAATTGAGCCAAGGATGTGCCCATTCGCAGCCGGAGCCGCTACAGAAGCCGCTGACATATGTGGTCTTCGAGAATGTGGATATTGCACGGGCGAACGATGCCAACTACGATTCCATTGCCGCACTCTGTAAGGTGCTCCTGGAGACAGACTATTATAATACGACTCCATGCCGCACACAATATGTCCGGCTGCTGGAGCAGAGTCGTTGGATGGGCTATGTACGGTTAAAGCTGCGCGAACCGACGCCACTTCAACGTGCCTGCAACAGCAGTCCCAGCAGTGATGATGGCGACATTGACATCGATGGCATCTATACGGACGGCAGCTCTGGTTATAGCACTGGTCCTGGATCTGGATCTGGATCTGGCTCTGGATTTGGTGGATCTGCCCACGGCAGTGGCAGCTGGTGCGAGGGTGACTATGATCATGTCTATATAGCACGTCTCAATACAGAGCGACCCATCGATCAGTTAAAGCTATCTGGCATTCGCCTGGAGCGCAATGTTCTGCCGGAGGCATGTGTCTGTCGGTTAGCCAGCTGTTTGCCAGCCTGGTTGGAGCAGAGCGACGATGAGATGGACACTAACGATGACAATAGTAGCTGCAGCGATGATGACCAGGGAGAGGATCATGAACAGCAGCAGGAGCAGTTGGAGAGTAGTCGCTCCGGCTATGAGACGGTTCAAGTGTTGCGTCAGTGCCGCGTGGAGCAGCAGCGTCGTCATGCCCTACTCCAGCAATGCTACCTGAGCTCCCAACAGTTTATGCATTACTTTGGTGAGCTGCTCCGTCAACAGCTCGCCCAGGAGCTGAACATTACCAAGAGTCAACTCTCAGCGGGCAGCTATCGCGGTTGCAGCATATACACCACAGCGGAGGAGCTGGTGCCCGCCATACATGTGCCAAACGGTTGGCCAGATTGTGCCTTTGAGTTTAATCTACGCACCCGCCCGCAGCGGATCAATGCCCAGACGGGTGAAAAGTCTGAGTGGCCGACGACAATGATGCGTAAACGCATACAATCCTTTGGATTCCATGTTGTGCCCGTGGGCTATGCACCAAAGCGGGGGCGCAATCCCTTTCGGGAGCTGGAATGGCGCATCATATTCCCGCAAGCGGAGCAATATCTGGAGCGGCAGCTAACCCGCACCCAGCTCAAATTGTTGCTCCTAATGAAGGCTTTGGTGCGAAGCTACGTGAACGAGACATGCCAGGCAATGGGTCACATTATGGAGCAGCTGCGGGCTCATCTCTTTTGGCAGTGCGAGCGGCAGCAGGATGACTGGCCGGAGGAGTTTCTTGGCGAGCAGTTGGTGCGATTCGTAAGCAGCTTTGCGGATTGCCTGGCCAAAAAGCATCTCAGTGATTATTTTATCGAGCGGCGCAACCTGTTCGAGCATGTGCCGGAGGATGCACTCATGGAACTGCGCGCCATTATGTCTGGCATTTCCGAACAGCCCCTGGTCCATGTCCTACAAGCGCTACGCAATCTGCAGCATGAGCCCGACTTCTATCCCAAGCTTAACTATGGCCGTCTCATCGAGAATCTGGTCACACGGGATTATCTTCAACTGCGCAGCTGGGCCAAATTTGCGCGCAATCCTTTGCCCGCTGTGGATCGACACCAGCAGCAGGAAAAGGAACAGCAGCAACAACAACAACAGCAGCAGGAGCATCAGCATCAACAGGAATCCAATGACAATGCCCAAGGTCTGCTGGGAATGCGACAGCATCAGGAACGCACACGTGGTAAACTGCGCCGCAAGACCCAAATGCTGCGCGCCCAGCAGCTGAAGTTGGCCGAGCAGAAGCGACGCGATTCGTTGGAATCGTTGACACTAGACCTGACGCTACTCATGCCCAGATCATCGCAAGCATCGCACTCATCTGTAGAGTTGCCGCAGCTAAACGATGGAATAGACATACTGCAACGAACCAATCTGCTGGAGCTGCTGCTCGACCATATGCTGGCCATGTTGGCCAAGGCATTGGAATTTCACAATGTCCAACATGCCCAACTCTACCTGAAGCAGGCGCAACGCCTGTGTAGGCTATACCAGCAGCTCGGCTGCTCACAATTTGCCCAACACTATACGGATGCACTGTGCCAGGCAGCCGCCAGCATCGAGCGTGCCAACGAGAGGCCCACAACTAGCTGCAGTTCCAGTCTGAAACGCCGCAAATCCCTTAGAATTGCTGAGCATTTAGAGGAGGAAGCAATGCCACCACGTCCGGCATCCAAGATAAATGACAACGAGAGGAGCAACGGAGAAGAGCCAACAGTGGAGCCAGAGTTGACGATTGCCCCAACCAAGGAGACAAGCACAAAGCTGGACACACTGCTCCAGCGGCTACAGCTTGATCCGATCGCAGTGCAAACGATAAGCGCCAAGACGGAGCATCTAATCCAAGCTCTCGCTCCGGAAACAAAGCGCAAGGAGCTGCGCGACACGCTCAAACGCAATACGGAAAAGCTGAAGGGTGTCTTCAATTAATTAACCCGGATCGGATTCGTCTCTTTAAACAAATAATTTAAATAACAATAATAAAAAAAAAACCATTAAAAAAAAATATAATATTTGATAATTCTGTGCAATTATTTATTGCAAAATTGGAAGTTATTTTTAAAATATTATAGTTTATACTTGATAAATGATCAGCTTGCAAAATAACAAATCAAATAAAGTATGTACGTATTCACGTAGGGTATGTACATACGTGATCATCCGCTCATTCTACTAATCCAACAATTGATCAATTAATTAATTATAATCAAAAGAACAAATCAATACAAATATAACCCAATCAATGGGAGCGGTTGGTTATTGAAGAAGGTATCAATGACGTCATAGACATTATCCATTATCCGAAATTTGATCGATCAGCTTTTTCGTTTGTTTCTTTTGCTTGTGAATAATCGAGATAAGAAGGCAAAGGGAAGGGTAGAAAAGGGGGCGTGGCGTGTCCAATAATAGAATATTACCCATCTATTTATGTTAAGTGAAGTGAATATAATAAGTATGTACACTTATCATCAAGTATTCGTATCAATTAATAATCATATCTTATAATTAATAATTTAAAAAAAAAGCAATTCTGACGCAAACACTTCAAAAATAACCGATAAAATTAATCAGAAATGAAGAAAAATAAATAATTGACAATAGTGCACATTGGGAAAATAAACATAACAAACCTAAACGGACGGAAACAAATTAAATTACAATATAAAAACATTGTTTAAAGGATGTTTTTTTTTTTTTTAGAATTCTACACCAAGTTCAAACAAGATCTAAAACCGGTTGAGAATTACAACACCCAAAAAATGATCAAATACGTTAAAATATGCCGAATTCAATATCAAATTTCTGTTATACAATTAATTGTTGTATTAATATTAACAAATTGCAAATGATTTAAATTTTTTGTACTTACATTAACGCCATGCTCCGCATAGAAATCGCCAGTTCCCATGGAGGCATACAGCTTATAGCCCATCTTGGCCAAATCCCGTATAGACGGCAGCAGCTCCATTTTGTGCTAAAACAAAAAAAAATGGACAAAAGATTTTAACGAAAAAAAAATATATATATACATATATATATATATAGGTATATATATATTTTTATTCACCTTGAAGCTGCCTATGGATAGAAGAATGGCGTTTTTGGGTATCTGGAAGCCCGTGGAAATCATGGCCTTTAGATAGGCTTCATAGCGATTATCACCGAAGCAGGCAACCTCACCGGTGGATGCCATCTCGACGCCCAGTTGAACATCCGCACCGGCTAGACGGGAGAAACTAAACTGCGCCACCTTGACACCGACCTTGCCAACGCCATGGAGCACATCGAGTGGTTCCACATCGATGCCAACGATAGCACGCGTTGCGGTGGCCACAAAGTCATGATCCAGAGTCTTGGACACAAAGGGAAAGGAGCGCGAGACACGAACATTGCACTCGATAACCTTTAGCTCGTTATTTTTCGCAATGAGCTGCATGTTGAAGGGTCCAGTGACATCCAAAACACTGGCCAGATCCCGTGTGATGCGTTTGATGGCCTCCAGTGTCTCGGCATTGATGTCCTGAGGCGGTGTGACCAGCGTCGCGTCTCCGGAATGAACGCCAGCATTCTCGACATGCTCAGAGACGGCCATGCAAAGGATTCTTCCATCGGTGGCAACGGCATCCACATCGATTTCCTTAGCCTCGGTAAGAAATTTGGATATAACCACCGGATGCTCACGACTCACCTCCGATGCGGCATTTAAATATGTTTCCAGATCTTGATCGGAATATGCCACATTCATGGCCGCACCAGATAACACATACGATGGACGAACGAGACACGGATAGCCCACCTCCTGGCAAAACTCGATGGCCGACTGCAGATTGGTTAGCTCCTTCCACTGTGGCTGCAGGATGCCCTTTCTGTCGAGCATCCGCGAGAATTTGAAACGATTCTCGGCACAGTCAATCGATTCCGGTGATGTACCCAGTACCTTTGCCTGCTGCCGATGCAAGTCCATCGCAATATTATTGGGCAATTGCCCGCCCATCGATAGTATGATGCCATCAGAGCGTTCCAGCTCATAGATGTCCATGACGACCTCAAAGCTAATCTCCTCAAAGTACAAGCGATCGCACATATCGTAATCGGTTGACACCGTTTCCGGATTATAGTTAATCATAATGGTAGACTTTTTCAGGTTACGCAGCTCCCGCAAACAGCCGACGGCGCACCAATCGAACTCCACCGAGGAGCCAATGCGATAGACACCAGAACCGACGACAATCGTGTGACCGCCGGGAAAGAGTATATCATGCTCCGATGCATTATACGTATTGTACAGATAATTTGTGCTAGCGGGCCATTCGCCCGCAACGGTATCGATCTGCTTGACAAACGGCCGTATGTTTAGCTCCTGCCGTTGTTGACGCACAGCCAGCTCGGTGCTTTTGGTTGCCATGGCGATCTGCTTATCCGCAAATCCCATACGCTTGGCAGTCAGCAATAGATCTGGTGTTAACTGGTTTCCTGCCGACTCCAGCTGTCCGTAGAAGTCAATGATATGCTGCAGCTTATGAAGGAACCAACGATCGATTTTCGTTAAATCATGCAGCTCCTCAATGCCTATGCCCGCTTTCAGAGCAGCGGCAAGGACAAATGGACGACGATCTGTCGGTTCGGATAGCTGTTCCTTGTTAACCGGCGCTAGATACGGATCAAATCCCTGAACATCGCCATCAACCATGCGCAGTGCCTTCTGAAAGGCCTCCTCAAAGCTGCGGCCAATGGCCATCACTTCACCCACGCTCTTCATGGAGCTACCAATATGCTTGCTAACCCGCACAAATTTGGCCAAATCCCAGCGTGGAATCTTTACGACACAATAATCCAAGCTTGGCTCAAAGCATGCTGTCGTATTGCCTGTCACCGAATTCCGAATCTCGGGCAAAGGTTCGCCCAGAGACAGCTTGGCCGCCACATAAGCCAATGGATATCCGGTGGCTTTGCTGGCCAGTGCAGAGCTGCGCGACAGCCGGGCGTTCACCTCAATGATATAGTACTGTTCCGAGTGGGGACAAAGAGCATACTGAATATTACACTCGCCGACGATGCCAAAGTGTCGGATAACTTTGATTGCGGTGCTCCGGAGCATTTGGTATTCACGATCCGAGAGGGTTTGTGATGGTGCCACAACAATGCTCTCGCCGGTGTGTATGCCCAGAGGATCAAAGTTTTCCATATTGCAAACGGTTATGCAATTATCGTACGCATCGCGCACCACCTCGTACTCCACCTCCTTCCAGCCCTTGAGCGATTTGTCGACAATCAACTGACTGGAATGGGCCAGGGCCTGCTGTGCCAGCGTCTGCAGCTCCTGTTCATTGTTGGCAAAGCCCGAACCCAAGCCACCCAGTGAGAAGGCGGCGCGTGCCATTACCGGATAGCCCAAGCGACTGGCCGCATCCAATGCATCGGCAACCGTATAGACTGCCTCTGATGGTGCCACACGTTCTCCAATCTCATTGACACGCTGGGCAAAGAGTTTCCGATCCTCGGTCTCGATAATTGATTGTATGGGCGTGCCCAGAATGCGTACCTTGTATTTGGCAAAGATCCCGGCACGCTCCAGTTCGACGCCGCAATTGAGTGCCGTTTGGCCACCAAATGTGAGCAGGACGCCATTCGGACGCTCTGATTTTATGACCTGCTCCACATAGTGCGGTGTCAAGGGCAAGAAATAGCATTTGTCAGCCATGCCCTTGGATGTTTGCACCGTGGCAATGTTGGGATTGATCAAAACCGTTTGTATATTCGATTCACGCATTGCCTTAATGGCCTGCGAGCCGGAGTAATCAAATTCACCGGCCTGGCCAATTGAGAGTCCTCCAGAGCCCAAAATGAGCACCTTGCGTGGCCTCGCCTGCGAATTGGGTTGTGTCACAGACAAACGGCGCTGGATCAGTTGTGGTATGGTCAACTGTGGTTGATTTATCGAATCCAAAAAGACATCAAAGAGAAATTCCGTATCCTGCGGGCCGGCATGGTGCTCAGGATGAAATTGTACGGAAAAGTAAGGTTTCGTGCGATGCACAATGCCCTCGTTAGTGCTATCATTTGCATTGACAAAGAGCTCCTCCCAATCTGTTGGCAACTTGGCCAAATCAACGGCATAGCCATGATTCTGGGACGTGAGCAGACAGCGTCCAGTGGCACGATGTAGACATGGCAGATTATGGCCACGATTGCCGTACTTCATCTTATAGGTGGTGCAGCCGATAGCCGTAGCCAACAGCTGATGGCCCAAGCAAATGCCAAAGATTGGCTTATTGCCCGCATGGAGAACACGTTGCACATGCTCCACTATTGGCTGGCAGCTGATGGGATTGCCAGGTCCGTTGCACAGGAAGAGCGCATCATATTGATCGTCCTTGAGCTGTGCATTCCATGGCAGCAGCTGCACCGAGGCGCCACGCTGCAGCAGGCAGCGTAATTGATTTAGCTTGAGGCCACAATCAATGATTGCTATCCGTGGTCCGTTTGTGTCCATGGACTTGTACAACAACGGCTTGGTGATGGCGCACTCCAGAGCTAAGTTGCGCTTATTGGGATCTTCGATCATTTCTAGGTTTTCCTTATCCGGTTCGGCGTAAACGATGCGACCCAAAAGACTGCCCTTTTCGCGCAGCTTCTTGGTTAAAGCACGCGTATCGATGCCACTGATGCCTGGCACCTTGTGGCTCAGCAGCCAATCGGAGAGCGTCCGCTGTGAACGCCAATGCGAGGGCGTTTCACAGATCTCACCCACAATCAGGCCAGATACTTGAACATCTCCGTTAAACCATTCAAAGTGCTCGGGCAGACCGTAAGCATCCAATTGATTGGCATCCGGCACACCGTAATTGCCAACCAGCGGATAGGTCAGCACCAGGATCTGGGCCCTGTAAGAACGATCCGTTAAGGCCTCCGTGTAACCAACCATGCCGGTTTGGAAGACAACTTCACCGCTTGTGGGCGTGCCTTTGGCTCCAAACGAACAGCCGGACAAGACGCTTCCATCCTCCAGCAACAGATAACAATCCTTCGAAGGCATTTCGCTGTAAATAACATAGTTTATCAAAATAAACAAAAACGAAAAACAACAAAAAAAAACAAAAAACTATAATTATTTTTGACCCCATTCCCAAGTCACAATTTGTTTGTTTTAATTACAAACCGAGATAATAAAAAACTAAATTATACCATTTTTCAAATTAAACTATTTCTATAGCAACTATTAGATATATTTATCTGATTCGCTGTGCCAGAAACCACAAAAAACAATTATTATTTACATTGTCTTTATCACAACAACTTTTGAACTTAGATAAATTCTGAACGCTTTTTTACCCCCAAAATTATACATTTTAAAAAAATATTTAAATACTCATTAGTATTAGTATTAGTGTGGTTTTACTTGTAGCAAACAGAAGTCCCTATTCATGAGTATCCATAATTGTGTAATCATGTGATTCCCAAACCTCAATTCTCATTTTAATAGATTAAAATTATTATTAATATTACAATGTTGTTTTTGTTTTTTCAAGAAGTTGATATAATATTATAAACAAGAAAAGAATTTCAAATTCCCATAATGTAGAGTATTAAGGCGTCTGCCAGTCATTTTAATAAATTCAATTAAAGACTTCAATTCGTTTTGCGCCTCAACAATAACAGTTTGTGTGGGGTCTTATCAGCCTCCTGGTGTTTTTTTAAAAATGTATCTCAGCTCGACGTTACGTACATACATACATGCATATGTATGCGTGTGTACGCATGTATTAACATATGTACATACGCACAAAACTTATCCTAATTAAACTTATATTATATTATGAGAGAACTATTTATTTCCTTTTAAATAACATTGAAAAATACCATTGTTAAAAACTTGATTATTTTTTAAATAAATTAATTAATTATTTGCCTTTTTTGCTTTCTCTCATGATCTTGCTTTTCAAATGAATTAAACTTTAACAAATTGAATTTCAACGTTTTTATTCTTTTCGTCTAACATGTAATACAACAATAACAATTAGAAACGTTTTTTTTTTATTTTTATATAAAAACTATTATTATATTATTTTTCAATCATATAAATTGTCTCGTAAATATAATATTTAATATTATACATACGTTTGTGCTCAATCAAGCACAGCGACAACAAATGGGTTAAAGTGTCAAATCAAAAAGAACTTTAACAAAACAAAACAAAACAAAAAATAAACAAAAATTATTCGACACATCGACGATAATATACCCTTGCAGCTGTGCTTTTTTATGTATGTATGTATGTATGTACATATCTGTCCAATAATTTTCATATTCTTCAATACGCTTTGTGTTGGCTTTGTGTTGGTTACGATACAAATAAAAAAAAATATAATTTATACAGATGTTAATATATTTTTAATCATGCAAATTGACAAACAGATAGATAGATAGATAGATAAACCTGGGTGTAGGACCCCAGCTCAGAAATATTTTTATTATAATATAAATATACATATGCTTCATCCATACAATTATATTCTTCTCTTTTATTCTCCCCTCTGTCAGTTACATGGTTCTTCGCAAAACCATAATACTCTCTCTCCGCAAGGGTGCAACAAAACAAAACAAACAAAAACAACAACAAAAAATGTGCGTGTTAACTAAAGACTGGTTCATTTCACACACATTCATTGATCCACACACAAACGCATACCCGGGCACACACACACACATGCATGTATGTACATTGCGTTGCCCTTACACACAGATACTATCGAATCAGGTGAAAAAAAATAAATAAATTAATAAAAGCCTACAAACATTTGTGCGTCGTCGATCTTACACAAAATACTTTTTTTATTCCAATGTAATTCTTTTTCTAGCAAAAAACAATATGTATAAAATTTACAAATGAATTGTTTTTATTTTTAATACAATAATAATAAGTTATACTTATTTTATTTTTATTATTATTCTTAATTGCGCTTACATTTTGTTGTTCCAACAATTTAACTTTTCGATTTTTGTTAACTGACCGCGAAATTTACCAAGTTTTCTTTTTAGAATTTAAATTTCTGTGTTCTGCACACGCGTACACGTGTTTTACGCGAAAGAGCAAAAAGCAACCGCGACAAAACTTGCAACAAACAACCGGCCTTAGTCTGGCACAAGAAGCGACTGAAAACAACAGACGAACGAATAATAAGCGTTGATAACGGAAAAGCGAGGTTTTATTTTCGATGTCCGCTTTGTTTCTATCGAATTTCGAACATTGAATTGAAATTCTGTCTACCGTTCAAAACAGATCATTGTTGCAGTGCATTCGCTTTGTCGATGAATATTATTTCTGCACTTTTTTAATTGTACAAATGTACATGTGTATTAAAAATTAATAAACGATTAAAAGGTCGCGAATGTTAATCATATTCAATACAAAAAGGTTTATAATTTTTCCATGTTCTACTTAAACGATATTTCGATTGCAATGAATCTATCGAGTAGTCAAGTAATTTCTTTCAGAATCGATTCTTGTGTATGAAAGCTCTTATCGATGCCAAATATATAGTAAATCGATAGCAAAATATTTCATGAGACTTTTTAAATTTATTTAACTATAAATCGCTAAAAAAAATTATAATAAATAAAAAATATTATACTTTCTTTATTTCCTTAAAAGTCTTTTTGTATACATACAAAATGTAAAAACAGCTAAAAAGAAATTCTACAAAGTAGGCCTATCGATATCGCCTTAGATACATTGAGAGTCTATCGATTAAAGTAGGATGTTTGAAAATAAAAAAAACTACTTCAAATTGACAGCAGAATTGTCAAGTTATTAAGTAGTAAAAAAATTTGTGTAAAATTTTTAATATATTTTATATTTCTTTTTTGGCTATTATTGCCCATTATTATTGAAGAACATTTTTTAAAAGTAAATTTTATTTAATTAAATTTTTGTTTACTGTTGGATACGAAGAAATATTCTAAAAGTGTTAATATAAATATTAAATATACATATCACAATCAAAGATTGTATATACATATTCACATCAGTAAGAGCCGAGGCTAAGGAAGCAAAGGTCTATAATGGACGATGCCTACAGCGAGATGTGCTCATCCGTTTATGACGAGGGCGAGAAATGGTTGAAGCACATCTTAGAGGCCATCGATAATCCAGAAGACGACATCAAGTTGATGGGTTTGCAATCGATTTTACGCAACGAACCTCTGATTGGAGTGGTAACTGATTCAAAGATTATGGAAAGATTCCCATCTTTGTTAACAGCAACAAATCTAGAGTACGTACATATGCAAAAACATATTTTCCATTTATATTTGGTTGATTTGATTAATCTTATCCAATGTTAGGGTACAATTGTCGACTATCTCGGTTATCTCCATTATGGCTAGCTCTCCTGGATGCCCGATCCTTGATCCTGATGGCGAAATAGTAGGAATGTTAAAAGGATTCATCGAAAATGAACCCAAGATGGCCCCACAAGCAGCTTGGGCTTTGGGCAATTTAGCTGGCAATTGCGCTGCCAATGCTAACATAATTTTTGATGATTATTTTTTCAATATGATAATTAATTTTTATAAGCGCGACACACCAATGGAGTTCCTATCCAATATTGGCTGGCTAATGCGTTCAATTTGCCGCTTTCGTCCTATACCGCTTTCCAAAGATCAGGGAAAGATATTGATACCACTGGCAATTGATTTAATGGAGACCCAAAACAAATTGATTATTGGCGATGCCGTCTGGACTCTCTACAAAGTTGTGAATAATGATACTGATTTGATGAATGTGTTCCTCGCTTCTAATGGAATACCATCTCTTATTAATTCACTAAATACTCAAGATGGAATTATCTCTTATCCAATATTAAAAATTTTGCGTTTTGCCATCAAGAATAACAATAACAATGAAGTCGAAGATATTATAATTAAAAATGGTGTGATCATCAAATTGGAAAAAATACTGCAGCTTGGTGAGGATCATATCACTGAAGCAGCTTTGTGGCTCCTACACGATCTGATCAATAATGACGTGATTATATCCGATCTATTCGAGACCAATATCTTCAAGCATTTCACCATCCTATTGGAGAAGAAGAATCCAGATATACTATTTGCTGCTGCCAGTGTCCTGACAAAGACCATATGGTCCGGGACATTTAGCTCGGCTGCATATCTAATGCTGAAGTTTAACTTGATGGAGCCGTATGGTTATTTGCTCTATGGAAATGATGAGTACATCATCTCGAAGGTATTGATCGGTTTTGCCTGTCTCATGGATTATCCGTCCAAGATGCATGGAATCGAAGCTGTTAAGTTGGCTAAAATTTTCAAAAACTCAAAGATCTTGATTAACATTGGAAAATTGGCAAACGTTGTTAATGAAAATATTAAAAATTTGGCACAGACTGTTATTAATAATTATAACATAAATTTCGCTAAATATGTTAATGATATGATGACCGAGTCCACTGATTACGACTCGGAGACTCTAACTCCGAGCGCATCAAGCTCATGTTATATTGAATCTATTTTTTAAATAAAATCGTTAAATCGTTCAATTGTTAATATAGATTTGCAAGTTTTATTTATAGGGTATGTTTGTATATGCATATATATGTATGCAAATGTCTATATACTACTACTAGATCTACATACATATGCATATGTATGTATGTATGTGCTGTTATCATATCGTACATATCGTGCTTGCGTATTGCACATATGTATGTACATATTTATATATTTTTATGTATGTATGTGTATTGTATTATGTATGCAGTACAAAAGTATAACAAATAAATAACAATAAATTATACAATACATATACATTGTACATTTTAATAATATGCATAGAATTATAAGGACAACGCATATATGTTTTGGTTTAATTTGGTTTTAAGCGCTCCTCCACATTTGGTTAAAAACGCACAGAAAACAAAACAAAAATCAAGAATCAAAAAAAATGTTTAAATATTAATTCAATTATAACTAAACATTGAGTAAATACATTGCATGGTTTCAAACAAAACTAAAACAATAAATTTCACTTAATTTCTTTTCTCAATTCAAATTTAAAATCATAGCTAAATGCGCTGGACTTGGTAGAGATGGACACTCGACGCCTGTTGCCTGTCGCCTGTCTCCTGTCGCCCATTTAAACATTTGTGGGCGCATCCATGCCACAGATGACGGACTTGACAACCGCGGCGGCGGAGAGAGATGCATAGTTTTGCCATTTACGCGTAGACATGCCGTCCTTATAGTCGGATATACCCTTGATCAGAATAAAACTTTCCCGGCAATTGCCAATAATGCTGTCGAGCACGCTGCTCATCTCCACATCGGTGGCCAATAGGCCAAATTTACGGGCAAACTGTGTGCGCAGCTCATCACTGCGTACCAGATCCCTGCCAGAGCCAATTGGTCCCAAATGTAGACGCAGCCGAGACACACCATTTATCTCATCGGCCGCAATGGGATGGGCCACCTCGATGACCTCGTTGTTGCCAATGTTCATAAATAGCTTATCTGTCCTGACATCAGGACGCGTAAAATCGCTATCCGTTTTTTGGGCGAGCAAGTTTTGTGCATCGCTCAGATATGTCTCCCACGGACGTTTTACTTCCATATTTGCCTGTAGGCTCTCGGCAATCTGCTGCAGTGAATCATTAACAGGGAAATATGTTCTCGCATCCTCGCCGCACTTATACACATACACATAGGGCTTCTCCTTGCTGCAACCAATAGATGAAGTTTAAAATGATGATTCGCCAAATGGAAATAAAATAGAATTGACTCACCTGTTTATGAGAGCACGTTGCTTATCCACATAGGAGATGACCACATCGCCCAATCGTACGTGCTTTTTGTAATCCGTATAATGTGGCACGCCACCAGCCACGCCCACAATGAAAACATAATCAACCTTCTGGAATGTGCCCAACAGTCTGGTTGTCGTATTGCCCGTCGCTGTCATCGCCTCCCGCGTGCTGCCCACCGATGGCAACTTTGTGCTAACAATCCGATGTGCCCCGATATTGCCCAAGGTATATACATTCGATTCACCTGCGAATTGTGAATCGGAATACGGAATTAGTTGCTTGGCTATATATGTACATACGTATGGATATATAATTTCATTTGTCATGTGAACATGAAATGGCGTCTTTATGATTTCATGTATTCTACATACAATGCATACATACACTGCGAAAAATTAAATCCTTATTGCAATAAGAACAACTGAACAAGGATTATTTATAAATATTAATAAATATTATCTTTTTTTATTGTCGTTGTAAAGAAATAACTAAAATTCAAAATTTGAAAATATTTTACGCACGAGTTTTCTTTATTTATATATATTGTTTTTTTTTGAGATGTCGGTTTTATTGCAATGTGTATGTAGGCATGTATGTATGTACATGTGTATGTGTATGCTTAGCGCACGTGTTCTATATACAAATTTTTGTGTGTGTAGTTGTGTTTTTGTGTTTGTATTTGTATTTATTGCGGATTACGTGCGTGACGACGAGTTGCAACAATGTTGAGGTAAAATGAAACATAAACTTTAATTCTTAATATTCTCGTATGTATGTATGTATGGTATGTATGTATGGTATGTGCTTAACCCATTGGCCCATTCTAATGGCTGTTAACAAAACAATAATGAAAATAATAGCAACAACAACAACAACAATAACAACAACAACGAAACACCTTTACATTAACAACAAACGAACAATAAGCAATTCCGATAAAATACAATAAAATTATACAAAAAAAAAAAAAAAGGCACAAGGACGAGTTCACAATTTCAATATTAAGTTGTTTTTTTTTTTATGTTTTCCTATACAATTATTGTATTATTATTTATTATTATATATATTGCACATATAATCAATTGAAATGTTTTGAGAACAAAAAAAAAATATTCGAAAACTTGCATTGATTAATGATCAATTTTGTTTTAAAATTTAATTTATAAATTCCGAATCGGAATAATATTCAAAAGAAATACTTTTTAAATTCATATACATACAGTACCAGTATATTAAATAATATATTTATTTTAGTTTTTTTAAATATTGTGAACTTGACCCTGAGCATTAAAATTAAATTAGATGAAAACACGAATTTTATGTAAATTGTTAAGTGAAAAATTAATTTTTTATAATTTTTTGGGTTTTTTGATTTTTAATTTTTGATTTTTGTTTTGTTTTGGGTTCGTGTGCTTACCAAATCTTCGTTTCTTTTTGGATTTTCTGAGTGAGTTCGTTAAATTGGGATCGGAATCTGTTATATATGTATATAGGAATATATATAATATAAACATTCATGTATATATTATATATGCATATACATTTATCGGTTTGCATGGGGAATAGGAATTAATTATTAATTATTTGTATGATTTTGTTCGAGTGTGTAAGTGTAAACAAATGCATTCAAAAATTCCAGAGCAAGAGGAATAGAGAAGACAGACAGAGAGAGAGAGAGAGGGAGAGAGAGAGAGAAAGGGAGAGAGAAAAAAAGAGAGTTAGTAACGCTCACAAAGAGAGAGTTTCTTCGCATTCATTTCTGATCATTCGCACGAGGAGCTTAACTCTCATTTTTGTTAAACTTGAGAGGCGGACGGGAAGGCCAAAAGTGATGAAGATTATATATCCTTAAGGATCACATACCGACTGTGGTATAACGCACAAATGTCTCCTTGTTCTCCAACATGGCATCCACGGCCAGCTTCTCACAATACTGAGCCGTAATAATGGCAATCGTTGGCTGCTTATTCGAGGCTATCGTTGGCATCTGTTTGACCACCTTGATCTCCTTGTCCTCGTGATGGATTCGCGTGTAGGCATTATATTCCATGGACTTGATGAGGCCGCGTTCCTGCAGCGATTGTATGACCAAGAGCACATCCTGTTCGCTCCATCCATAATCCCTAGATTAGAATCAAAAACAAAAAATAGAAATTAACATTTCGATTTTGTGTTTGCTGAATGCATCACTTACTTGGCCAAATCTTCGGGTGAAACGGGATTCGGATATGCCTGCTCGATGAGCTCCAGCACCTTCTCCTGTGTCAGCGGTGGAGATTCAAATTGTGATTCCTCCAATGAGACTGAATGTGCACAAAAAGGAAAGCCAAAAGAGAAGAAAAAGAGAATGAGAATTTTTAGTTAAGTTTAAACGTTTCATGGATGGCTTTGTGGGGGCGTTAATGGGCGTTAACTTAAGTTAAGTGGGGCGTAATCGAGCGCTGGTGGCGAAGAGCAGCAGCTGCTGGTAGAAAAACGTTAACATTACATTAACATTAACATTAACATCAACATTAACATTAACATGAACATGAACAAGTGGGCATGGTTAGGCTGGCTTTTAGGTTAGAGCACATTAAAATATAGACAAACACACACACACACAGAGAGAGAGAGAGAGAGAGAGAGAGAGAGAGAGAGAGAGAGAGAGAGAGAGAGAGAGAGAGAACGCGATTAAATACTCAAGCAGTGTTAACTTAAATGCAGGCTTGAGACAAATTGGCCACTCCAAAGCCCACTCACAACGTCTCCGCGCATTAGGGAAATGCAAATGGAACGATTACGTCTGGAATAGGTGGCGGGGGAGGGGGGGAGGGGGGGGTGCACTCCACCCGCAATGTTTATGAATATTTTATTATATTTAATCCGATTCTAGCAATAAATGAACACATACTCTTAAATGGAATACGATCTAAGCAAATAAGTTTAGAAATTATCCTGACAGTTGTTAACCCCATGAAGGCAATTTCAATATGGAAATAACACATCAATTCCGAGATCAGATATCTATATATATTATTAAAATAATGAAGCTATAATTACAATGCTATTTATATATGTAAATATATATAAATATATAGACCATATACTATATGTATATTTATTCTGCAAGCCAGTTAATAAGGATTCTCTCTTTTTATTTAGTTTGGTTTTCTTGTTTGGTTTTGTTTTTTTGTTCTTGTTTATTATGGTTTATTTATTATATGTTTGTAAATATTTTTGTACAATCTTTGTACTAACAACTTGGTGCGTTTTATTTATTAATATAATTTTTTTTTTAATTTTTATTTATTTTTAGTTGTAATTTTGTATGCAAAGTGCGTGCATTTGTTAATAGAAACAAAACAAAAAAAAAAACGACAAACAAACAAATAACAAAAACAAAAAAAAGGTTAAAAAAAATAAAAATCATAGCACAACCACAATAGGCTCAAAAAGAGATTAATATAATATAATATATATTTGAAAATATTTTCCATTTGATGATAAATCGGTTAGAGCTGACATTCGGGCTGGCGGTCTTGGGCGTGTGAGGCGAGGAGGGTTGTAGGCAGATAGAGAGAGAGAGCGAGAGTGTGTGTGCGAGAGAGAGATAGAGAGATGGCGGGGGCATTTATTTATGCATTGCATTGCATTGCAGTTAGTTTCATTTGCGTCGAGCGCTGAGCTGTTCGGTATACATGTCCAGCCAAATGGCCTTCATCAGATTATCGCCATCACCTGTTTTCTTCTGCGCCAAGAGCGCCTCCTCGAACTTGCGATTGCAGTCCCCATAGCAGTAGATGATGTACCCATCGCGCGCTGAGCACGTTTGCCCAAAACAAAAAACCAAAACCAAAAACAAAAAATAAAAACAAAAATAAAAACAATTCCAATCGATATGGAAGAAAACCGCATTTCGAGAACACACGTATTTTTAGAGAGATATATATGTATATATATTCAAATGTATATGTATATATAGAAGAGAGAAAGAGATAGAGATAGATCAGATATATCAGTTGCGCATATACAATATACACAATTCTTGACTTACGCGGACGTGAAGGCGGCGCCGATGTCTCCTCCAGAATCCGCAGCTCGATCTCAATGGACTGTATCTCAGCGTATCCATGCTGCAGCAGCTTCATTATCTTCTTGATAAATCCAACATAATCTGTAAATTACAAAATACTCGTATTTAAATTCTTATTATTAAATTGTACAGATTAATTAAATATTATAATAAATATTATTAATAATATCTGTCATACCTCTGGGAAAGTCCTGCGGGCTGACAAGCTCTTTGAAAAAGTCCTGGGCAATATGGGCCTGCTTCTCATCGTTGGTTAACCAATCGCGAAACCAAAAGCGCAACGTGCGCGATTCCTGTGAATGCTTTCCAGTGTTGGCGCTGACAAGGAAAACGCGAAACTCTAACGATAATGCGGCTGCCTTGCTGGCGCTCTTCTGGCCGGCAATTGTATCCTTGTTGATGATAATGCCCGTATGATCACCGCCAGCAACATGGACGCGATCATTGATCTCATCGACCAGCTTGCGCTCAATGAGTATAACAGTACTATTGGCGGTCTTGCCACGTGGCGTCATCACGACCTGCTCTGTCCGTGGCGGCGTCTGACTCCTTCGAGCGGCGTTGATATTCTGAGCGTTTGCCTGATTTTCCTCAACAATTTCATTTGTGACTGCGACATTTTTATTATTGCTGCTATTGTAACTGCTGTTGTAATTGTTGTTATTGCTGCTGCTGCTGCTGTTGTTGTTGTTGTTGTTATTATTGGCGGTACCATTCATCAGGGCACCGTTACCATTGGATTGCCCACTCTTGTTTGGCTTTGGCGGCGGCGGCGGAGGCGCCATCTGTGTCTGACTTCTGCGCTCTGACATATTTAACAACCAACAACTTGATTTCGGTTTACTTTTACTTTAACTCGATACGCCTATAGATACTATATATACATATGTATGTATATCTAGTCCTATATATACATACAGTATGTGTTCGTGTATTTATATCTATGTATCTATCTTCTGGGCTTACTTTTACGCGGCGGCCTTGAGCCCAACTTGAATAGCCCTGCAATAAAAGTACGAATAAATAAATAAGTATAGAAATATATATATATATATATAAATAAATATATGTATGTATATGCATATAACAAATTTAGATTTAGATATTCCCATTATTTGCATACCCTAGACACCCATGGCACGATGATGAGGCATTCGATTATTGATATTACAAAACTTCATAATTTCTTTTCAAGATCAAATCAAATATAAATATCAGATATCCGACATCAAGTATTAAAAATCGTAGTCGGATATAGAAATATTGGTATATAATGGTGATGTTAAAGGGTATTTCACAATTAAGTATATTTCGTATTGTTTTTTATTTATGTCATATGACAAATGCCTTGTCTTTTTACCTAGCCGAATGTCTATTACACTGTCTGCTATGCCCTGGCCTATTGCTTTGGCAATGCGCCAAACAAATTTCGAATTCATAAATAATTGGTGTCATAAATTCCGACGACCTGCTTGCAGCAGGGAACCCTTGCACCACCCGGCGGCAACCACCTGGTGCCGCGACCCAGTGACTCGCTTCGAGTCAAAAAATAAACAAACGAAATGCCAAATAAACCAAAAAAAAAAACAAAAACGAAAACAAAAAAAAATCCAAGAAAGTATGAGAGAAAAAAAAAAAAAAAAATCAATATAAATTTCACTTTGCCAAGTGCATGACAAGCTAACATTACATGGGATGGTTTGGTATGGGGTGGGCTGGGGGTGGCAGGCTATGGGGTGGTGGCACCACCAGCAGCCCCCTTTCCCCTTGTGGTAAAGATCAACCCTAAACGCCTTGCCAGCAATTAAGCGGCGCTGTCGACTTCCGGCCAAATGTCACCCAAAAGGTTTTTGAACCCATTTCACATGGGAGCTAACTGGCTCTAATGGCAACTGCAATGGGGTTGGCTCTGTCTCTAGCTAACAACAACAAAAACAAAAAGAAAAAATAGAGAGAGATACAGATAAAGATAGAGAAAGAGAAAAGCGTACATAAAGTAAGATAAAATTAAAATTTGCATAGGGCAAACAGTCGCCAGTTGTGGAAAGACCACGGGCACCAGGGATGCAACAAGATGGCCAAAAAGGCGAATGAACCTTTTGGTTCATACTTGGTACATACGACTACATACGCAACTCCCGATTCCCATTCAAGGAATTTCGAATGCAACGCCAATTGTCCTCTTTTTATCCTTGACAATTCAAAAAAACAAATAACAAATTGCATATAAATAAATTCTAATTCTTTTATATTGTAAGAACAATTGCATTATTATTAAATCACAATAGTTTATATTCCCAATAATAATTTATTTAAAAAATTATTTAATAATATGTCATCAAAATATTGATAATATATAATTTATATATAATAAAATAATTTAAATAATTTCAATATTTCATATAGAAATAACTTTTTAAGACTGTGTTTGTTCTTGAAAGTTTCAACAAGTTTTTCAATTTTTATATTGTAATCATCATCATCATCATCATTATCATTATCATCATCATCATCATCATCATCATCATTTGCTAAGCAGAGCCCAGCCCACTTAATTAGATTAAAGAGCATCTCCCTTGGCGCAACGAAATATATACACTCATAATACAACAAATAAAAAATTTACAAAAAAAGGCAGCAAAAACAACAACAAATTATGTATGTACATATATGCATATGTATGTGTATAAATAAAAGGGTGCACTCAAATTTCATGGCCGGAAATTATTTGCTGTCTGCAATTTCAATAAAAAACAAAAACAAAACAAAAAAACAAATTAAAAACAGAAACAACAACAACAACAACAACAGTAACAACAACAACTAGACTTTGTGCATCATACATGCACAGTTTGAGAGGCACTGCGAATGCAAATCTTAACCAAATCCCTGAATGAGAGAGATGCCATACCCAGGCCAGCCAACTCCCAGCTGGGCCAAGCCCTTGGCATAGACGTATGTATGTATTGTATATGTATGTATGTACATACCCACCCCGAGGTTGAGTGCATTGCTACACATCCGCCGCATCCTCGCTGGAGACATGGAGACATGGAGGCCAGCAGTTGGACAACAACGTTAGAGTGCGTCGATCTTTTGGGGCGTTGTCCAACATCTTTCAAAATCAAATTGAAATTCCAATGCCAAGTGCTTGACGATGCGTAACGCTTAGCTTAACAACGGGCCAAGGGATGCGGCGGCACGAGTATGTGGCTTTAAGCCCTCCCTATATACATATACATACATATATTGTACAATAAAAACAATAATATTAATAACAACAACAATGAAAGATACAATTGTTGCAAGCCCCGAGGAGTTCGGGTTATGGGTGAGCGCATTGCCAGTCACCAGAGTCACGTGTTGTTGTCTAACCGACGACCCATCACATTTCATATTTGGTATATGTTACGAGGGGGGTGGAAGGGGGAGGGGGGAGAGAGAGAGAGATAGAGATAGAGATAAGAGTGGAGTATGGAAGAAGGAGTGTGCATTTCCGTTAGCTGTTTATACCCTGTAAATAACGCAAGTAAACTCCATTCAATAATAATTATTGGGCAAACATATTTATTTAACAATAAACAAAACAATAACAAATAAAATTAGCAATTTTATATAATTTAATATGTTTACAGGGTAACTGTGAGTCTAGACGCCAAATAAATGTTTGGTATTGGCGACCACAACCCACACGCAGCCCCCATAAATGCGTTAACTTATTTACTTGCAACATTTGCTGCGGGTATCGCGGGGAGTGAGAGAGAAGACAGACAGAGGGAGAGAAAGAGAGATAGAGCGAGTGGGCGTTGGGTGCCAAAGTTATAGCGCCTAAGCCAAACCGCAAAAACACACACACACACACACACACACACACACACATTTAACACATTTACATATCGACGCCCATTACCCGCGGTTTCCTGTCGCGGATGTAACCAAAGAGTTATAAGCAACAAAATGTGGAAAAACGAAATGGAAAACAAAATGTGTGGTTGGGAAAACCTATAATACTATTGTATATATATATATATATATATATATAT